>PVKW010059159.1:0-10291 GCA_004027895.1 Orientallactaga bullata | reverse complement strand
TTTTGGTTTTTTTTTTTTTTTGCAAGGTAGGGTCTCACTCTGGTCCAGGCTGACCTGGAATTAACTATGTAGTCTCAGGGTGGCCTCGAACTCTAGGCGATCCTCCTACCTCTGCCTCCCAAGTGCTGGGATTAAAGGCGTGCGCCACCACACCCGGCTCCTAAAACATTTTTCATTGAGATTTTTCCCTACATTTTTCATCTTTCTCATTTCAGATTAACTTTGTTTTTGCTTTTTTAAACTATTTATTGACAAGTTCCATAAATATGTACAATATACCATGATCATAATCCCCTTCACTACCTTTCTTTTTCTTGCTCCCAACCGTCACTGAATCTATTCTTTCCAATTAATCTGTCTTCAATTTTGATGCCATCATTTTTTTCCTCCTATTATACAGATCTTGTGTAGGTAACATCAGCCACTGTGAGTTCCTAAATATCAAAGCCACTTTGTATCTAGATGACAGCATTGTAAACAATACTCCCCTTCCTTTGGTTCTTATATTCTTTCTACCACCTCTTCTGCAGTGGTTCCTGAGCCTTGAAGGATGTAATAGAGATGTTTCATTTAATGCTGAACACTACTCTGTCATTTCTTCTCAGCACCATGGTATGTTTGAGTTATCCCAGGGATCACTGCCATATAAAAGACAAGCCTCTTTAACCCAGAATGAGAGTAAAATTAATATATAGGCATAAAAATAAGTGTTTAGAGGGCTAATATATGCATTTAGCCAGACAACAGTAGTTGCAGATTAACTTCTTTTTTCAGCGATCTTCCTACCTCTGCCTCCCGAGTACTGGGATTAAAAGTGTGCACCACCACACCCAGTTCAGATTAACATTTCATTTCTAAATAATTTCTAAAAAATTACTTCAAGATAAAATTTTTCTGAGGCAGAGTCTGTAGCCCAGGCTGACCTGAAATTCACTGTGTAATCCAGGCTGGCCTCATAATTGTAGCAGTACTCCTACCTCAGCTTCCCAAGTGCTGGTACTATAATTTTATTGAAATAAAGTTAATCATAACAATAACCCAGTTTGGGGTAAATTCAAATCTATAAATTTTATAATCTAAAACATCTATAAATATATTGATTTATTTAACTGATAAACCCATGCATAATAAAAACACATAACTGCATTATATTTAATGCTGACAACTCTGAAGATATACTGCTTTTTATTAAAGCAATAATACCAAACTCTTCTTACCAAAATCACACATACTTCAAAAGCATTTTGGTTATTTTATATATTTCTTAAGAGTTTTAGGGGCTGGAGAGATGGCTTAATGGGTAAGGCACTTGCCTGCAAAGCCAAAGGACCCAGGTTTGATTCCTCAGGACCCAAGTAAGCCAGATTCACAAGGTGGCGCGTGTGTCTGAAGAAGAAAAAAAAGAAGAAAAGAGTTTTAGGAATATTTTATTTGCATAAGTAATTATTTTTATTTATTTATTTATTTATTATTATTATTTTTTTTTGGTTTTGCAAGGTAGGGTTTCACTCTGGTCCAGGCTGACCTGGAATTAACTATGTAGTCTCAGGGTGGCCTCGAACTCATGGTGATCCTCCTACCTCTGCCTCTTGAGTGCTGGGATTAAAGACGTGAGCCACCATGCCCAGGTCTTTTAATATTTTTTGTTTGTCTGTTGAATCAGGGTCTCATGTATCCCAGGCTGGCCTTCAACTCACTGTATAGTAAAGAATAACCTTGAAGTCTTGATCAGCCTGTCTTCACTTTCCAAGGGCTGTAATTATAGGTATGTGCCATCATGCCTGGCTTTTTATTAAACTTTTTAGTTAATATACAAAATAATGTGTTTCATCATGACATTTTCACATGTAAATATCATTGTACCTTTGTTCATATTTGCCATTCTCTGCACATGCCACTCTGTCCTTCTCTTACTGATCCTCTTCCCTAAATAGTCTCCATTCTGCTTTCATGTCACATATGCATATATGTATTTATTTAAACCTAGACTTCGTACATGAGAGAAAATGTGATACTTTATCTTCTCCCCCACCACCCTTGCTTGTTCCCCCTTTCTACCCTTTAGACCTTTTCTTTTCCTCTCATAGTCCTCTCTGAAAATGGTTTATTTTGGCTTAAACTTTTGAGATTCCCACTCATTGCTTTGGGCAAGTGGTGAGTCTGCACATCATGGCATGTAGCATGGGACAGAGCAAAGCCATTTACCTCATAGCTAGAAAAAAAAAGACAAAGGAAGGACTTGGGGTCCTACAGCTTCCTTCAGAAGCATGTTCCGCAATGATCTAAGGACTTCCCACAAGGCCCCACCTGAAAGCACACTGGGATTCATGGCTTTAATTTTTTTCAGTTTATTTATGAGGGAAAAGAGAGTGAGTGAGTATGGGTGTGTTAGGGCCTTTTGTCACTGCAAACGAACTCACTCCAGATGCATACTCCACTTTTGTGCATCTGGCTTTATTGAGGAATAGAACACCAGGCTGATAGGCTTTGCAAGCAAATGCCATCACCCCAGTCCAGGGATCAAGGTTTTGTTGTTGTTGTTCTTTTTTTTTTTTTTTGGTTTCTTAAGATAGGGTCTCACTCTAGTCCAGGTTGACCTGCAATTCACTGTGTAGTCCCAGGGTGGCTTTTAACTCATGGTGATCCTCCTACCTCTGTCTCCTGAGTGCTGGGATTAAAGGCGTGTGCCACCACGCCCAGTGGATCAAGGTTTTAACACATGAAACTTTGCAAGACATTCAAGATCCAGTCAAGATCCAAACTTTGCCTGGAGAGATGGCTCAGTGGTTAACACACTTGTCTGCAGAGCCTAATGACTAGAGCTCGATTCTCCAATACTCACGTAAAGCTGGATGCACAAAGTAGTGCCTTCAAATGGAATCCATTTGCAGTAGTTGTAGGCCCTCTCTCTCTCTTCTCTCTGCTTGATGACTCAAAAGGCACCATAGTGCTGAGATGAAGAGACAGAGGAGTGCTTAGCACTGAAACATCTCTATCACACCTTCCAAGGCTCAGGGTCCATTGCAGAAAAGGTGGCAGAAAGAATGTAAGTGCGAAAGGAAGAGTAGGATTCCTTACAATGCACTCTTCCACACACAAAATGACCTGGATATCCATGACATCACAGTACCTGACACTACCTGCACAAAACCATCATAATAGGAGAAAAAGATGATGACATCAAAATAAAAGACGGATTGGGGGGATATAATGGAGAGTGGAGTTGCAAAGGAAAAGTGGGGGGAGGGAATTACAATGGCTCATTGTAATTATGGAAGCTGTCAATAAAAAAATCAAAAAAGTAAAAAAAATTATTTTTTTTGAAGAGAGATACAGAGAGAGACAGAGAGAGCGGGAGAGGAAGACAGATAGAGATGGGAGCACAAGCAGCCTCTCAGCTGCTGCGAACAAAATCCTGATGTGTGTGCCCCCTTGTGGTCAAGTGTGGCATTGAGTGCTTGCGTCGCTTTGCATCTGGCTAAACGTGGGACCTGGAGATTGGAACCGGCGTTCTCAGGTTTAGGAGGCAGGCGCCTTAACCGCTAAGCCTTCTCTCCAGCCCCCCCCCCCAAAATCATTTTTTAAAAAGGAGCTGAGTGTGGTGGCACTCACCTTTAATCCCAGCACTCGGGAGGCTGAGGTAGGACAATAGCCGTGAGTTTGAGGCCACCCTGAGACTACATATTGAATTCCAGGTCAGCCTGAGCTAGAGTGAGACCCTACCTCAATAAAAAAGAAAAAACAAAAGAAAGATCCTAACTTATGTACAGACCAATCCTACAGACATCTTTCAGCTTTTGGTGGGTAAGACAAATAAAGTTCAAATCTGAACATGTCACAGTATGAACATAAAACTTGATGGGGCTTGTGAGATGGTTCAACAGTTAAAGGTGCTTGCTTGCAAAGCCTGTCAGCCCACGTTCAATTTCCAGTACCCACATAGGTGCTGGGGAGTTTGCTCAGTGGTTATAGGAGGTTGCTTGCAAAACCTGCTGACCCAAGTTAGATTCCCCAGTACCCATGTAAATCCATATGCACAAAGTGGCACATTTGTCTGGAGTTCATTTGCAATAGAAGGAGGCCCTGGTGTGCCCATTCTCCCCCCCCCCAGTCTCTTTCTCAAATAAATAAATATTAGCTGGGCATGGTGGCACATGTCTTTAATCCCAGCACTTGGGAGGCAGAGGTAGGAGGATCGCTGTGATTCAAGGCCACCGTGAGACTACATAGTGAATTCTAGGTCAGCCTGAACTAGAGGGCGCCCCTACCTCAAAAAAAAAAAAAAAATCAAATAAATAAATATGGGCTGGAGAGATGGTTTAGTGGTTAAGGTGCTTGCCTGCAAAGCCAAAGGACCTAGGTTTGATGTCCCAGTACCTGTGCAAAGCCAAATGTAGAAAGTGGCGTATGCATCTGGAGTTCTTTGCAGTGACTAGAGGCACTGGTGTGCCCATTCTTTCAGTTGATCTGCTTTTCTCTTTCTTTTCTTTCTTTCTTTTTTTTTTTTAATCGAGATAGGGAATTCGCTATGTAGTCTCAGGGTGGCCTTGAACTCACGGTGATCCTCCTTACATTTGCCTCCCGAGTGCTGGGATTAAAGGCGTGCGCCACCACACACAGCTTTCTTTCTTTCTTTCTTTCTTTCTTTCTTTCTTTCTTTCTTTCTTTCTTTCTTTTTGTTTTGTTTTGTTTTGTTTTGTTTTGTTTTGTTTTGTTTTGTTTTGTTTTGTTGTTTTTCAAGGTAGGGTCTCTTTCTAGCCCAGGCTGACCTGGAATTCACTCTGTAGTCTCAGGGTGGCCTCGAACTCATGGCGATCCTCTTACCTCTGCCTCCTGAGTGCTGGGATTAAAGGCGTGCACCACCACGCCTGGATCGTGCGCTCTCTCTTTCTCTCTCTCCCTTTCTTTCGTCTAAGATTTTATTTTATTTATTTGTTTGTTTGTTTGTTTGTTTGTTTGAGACAAAGAGAGAGTGAGAATGGGTACACCAAGGCCTCTAGCCACTGCAGACGAACTCAAAATGCATGTGCCACCATGTGCATCTGGCTTACATGGGACCTGGAGAATTGAACCTGTGTCCTTAGGCTTCACAGGCATGCGTATTAACTGCTAAGCCATGTCTCCAGCCCTGCTTTTCTCTTTCTAATAGATAAATAAAATATAAATATATAAATACATTTTCATGGGTGGGAACAAAAAATGTTTTTTAAATGTTTCTCCTTTTATTTACTTCTTTTTTAAAAAATATTATTTTTTTATTGACACCTTCTATACTTACATACAAAAACATATGCTATTTCCCTCCCCTTCCCCATTCCACTTTAGAACTCCAATCTCCATCATATCCCCTCCCTCTTTCCATTAGTCTCTCTCTTAATTTGATGTCATCATCTTTTTCTTCTATTATGAGGGTCTTGCGAAGGTATTGCTAGGCACTGCAAGGTCATGGATATCGAGGCCAATTTCTGTCTGGGCAGTTGCATTGTAAGAAGTCATACCCTTCCTTTGGCTCTTCCATTCTATCCGCCCCCTCTTTCATAATGGTCCCTGAGCCTTGGAGAGTGTGACAGAGGTGTTTCAGTGCTGAGCACTCCTCTATCCCTTCCTCTCAGCACTATGTTGCCTTTTGGGTCATCCTAGTGGTCATCACCATCTGAAAAGAGAAGCTTCTCTAACCAGAAGTGAGAGTAGCATTAATATGTGAACATGAACATTAAGTGTAGTGCTTCCAGGGCAGCTTGATGGGAATAATATATACATTTAGTCAGACAAGAGCAGGCTTTATACCCCTAAGGCTCATGGCCTCACCTGCCATAGACTTTTGCTTAGGTTTTTCAGTACCAGGTTTGTATTCCCTCCCTCAGAGAGGTCCTTCAGTCCAATTATGGAGCAGTTGGTTACCCCAAGAGTAGACATGTCACTTTTGTACTTGTTCAGTCATTGGACCTGTATGGCCAGACTTGAATATTCAGTGTCCACTGTTTTCACTGCTGATGACTTCTGTCTCCCATACGGCTGCATGCAGTGCAGCTTTTTCCAGCTTTCAGTTGGCTGGTCTACACGGAGAAGGTTTTCTGCTCAGCACCAGCTTGCTTTCTCAGTGACCTTGCCTCTCAGGCAAGAGATGTCTTCAGCAATAGGGTCTTACTATCTGTTTCTCAAGGGAAACCAAGGGCTTTGACTAAAGCCTTTAATGTTTTGGAGGCTACTGGGACCTCCTTGGCCAACAACTCACTGGAAGGTATCCCATCCCAGGCACTGAAAATTTTCTAGTAACAAAAAATATTTTTAAAAAGAAACTTAACTATGTTTTTCAGGTTGTGAATGCTTTCTGCCAGCAAACATCACCTGAGATGAAAGGGAAGGTTCTCACTCGATTGAAAGACATAGTAGAACTTCAGGAAATCCTCAAGAAGTACTTAGCAGGTAAGGAAGTCTCATACTGACTAGAAGCCCTGCAAGGTCAGTAGTAAGGAGATAAAGACCTTAGCTTTTTTGTTTTGTTTTGTTTTTATTTTTCGAGGTAGGATCTCACTCTAGCCTAGGCTGACCTGGAATTCACTCTGTAGTCTCAGGGTGGCCTCAAACTCACGATGATCCTCCTACTTCTGCCTCCCAAGTGCTGGGATTAAACACGTGTGCCACCACACTCAGCCTAAGACCTTAGCTTTTAAGTCTGGCTCAGTAATAGCAGTCCCCTATACCCATGTAAAGGAAGAGGTGTGTGATGAACAGAGATTTTGAATAAGTACATCCCTTTTGCTTCTGTTGTTACCTCCAAAATATCTTACTGCTTAAGAAAATAAAGAATATCTTAAAATTTTATAAAATAAGCCGGGCGTGGTGGCGCATGCCTTTAATCCCAGCACTCGGGAGGCAGAGGTAGGAGGATCGCTGAGAGTTCGAGGCCACCCTGAGACTACATAGTTAATTCCAGGTCTGCCTGGACCAGAGTGAGACCCTACCTCGCAAAACCAAAAAAAAATATATATATAAAATAATATTTTTTCTTCTATCAAGTTACTGCTATCAAGTTAGTTTGGATGTTAAGCTTCCAGGGACCATTGTTTTCATGAACTGGGGATAAAGATGAAGGCCTCTACATACCTTCTGTATGTAACCATTAAGTTACCTTGAGGGGCTGGAGAAATGGCTTAGCTTTTTTTTTTTTTTTTTTTTTTTTTTTGTTTTTTCGAGGTAGGGTCTCACTCTGGCCCAGGCTGACCTAGAATCCACTATGTAGTCTCAGGGTGGCCTTGAACTCACAGAGATCCTCCTACCTCTGTCTACAGAGTGCTGGGATTAAAGGCGTGCCCCACCACGCCGGGCTGGCTTAGCTTTTAAGATGCTTGACTACAAAACCTAAGGACTCAGGTTCAGTTCCCCAGTATCCACATAAGCCAAGATGCACAAAATGGTGCATGTGTCTGGAGTTCATTTGTGGTAGCTGGACGCCCTGGCACTCCCATTCTCTTTCTGTCTGCCTCTTTCTCTCTGTCTATCAAATAAATAAATAAAAATATGTTTTAAAAAGTTACCTTGATTCCCTGGGGGAAAGTAAGAAACCTCTCTCAGGCTCTCATCTATCATTAGATAAAACATCTCATCTATCATTAGGTAAACAAATTGCTATGTGGTCACGTGTTGTATATTATAATGGAAGTTTATTTTTAGTCCCTTATCAATTGGTTCTTTCATATTGTTGAGAATAGTTTTATATTAATTGATTATAATTTTATCATAATGTGATATTCTTTGAACTTATCTAGTAATTTTGCTATGCCAAAACAATGTCTGATGACTGGACTATATTTAATAAACATCCACTGTTGTAGTTGGTAATTTTGGAAAATCGATTTTAGCCAGTTGAGTGGTTGCATTCTTTATGTAATAGTGATCATAGTATACATTGAGTCTGTCTGCTCTCTGTTTCAGTCACCCCAGACTATGTTCCTCCTCTTGCAAACTTTGACTTGGAAAATTTAGATGTAATACCGCATAGCAGTTCTGCTTCAGCAAAAAATAGAAGCAAAGGAAAAATAGGTGAGTATGTTCTTTATCTTGTGTCCCTGTGTGATCCATATTGAATTAACTAACAGGTTATATGTATCAAGGCATCAGTAGCTGGAAATATTATATTATTGAATCTCTTTGTTTGTTTGTTTCTTTTTTTTTTTCAAAGTAAGGTCTCTAGCCCCGGCTGACCTGGAATTCACTCTAGCTCCAGGCTGGCCTCAAACTCACAGTGATCCTCCTACTTTTCTGCTTCCTGAGTGCTGGGATTAAAGGCATGTGTCACCATACCTGGCTTGAACCCTTTCTTTAGGTGGCTTTTAAGTGTGGTATAATTTTGGTAATAAATTCCTGAGGGTAGTGATATTTGGCAAAATATACTCAGTTGATGACTTGCGTTGCTTTTCTCTTTTTGCAATATAAGGTGGGTGGAAACGGAAAGCAGATGGCAACAAAGCATCCTCCCCTGACACACATTCCACTGAGGACAATACAGAATGTGACACTGTGTCATCTGGTAGAAGCCATCAAGACAAGGTATTGGAATGAAGAGTATGTGACAAAATAAACAAACAAAACCTGGTAAACTGAGATAACTTGAATGCTTAGTGCAGTCAGTCACTGTATTTGTGGAATTACCTGGGCCACACTGAGCTTAGTTATTTCTGTTGTCAGCTTCCATTTCTGTGTTTATTATGTATATTTCCCTGAAAGCTCATGGTTAGTATTAATACCTATATTTAATACACTACACAACGAAGACCCAGAGAATATGTGCGACTTACTTGCTCAAAGACACACAATAAGTGCTCGGGCTAAGATCTGAAAGCAAATCTTCCTGGTCTGTGAGCTCATAGGTTTCTGTTCCATCCAATGATGCCTTGATTTGTCTGATAGTTCATCCCTAAGTAGAAACCAACCAAAGCTGTGGGTGTTGGCTTATATTGTCTTATTAAATTATGTGTAAATCTTTAGGGACTTCAGTGAAAGAAAAGTAGTGAGGTAGTAAAATTGAAACAACACTTACCTGTTCCTTTGGCTGTTGCTGTTTTTCCTCCAGGAGCTCACAGGGAA
This sequence comes from Orientallactaga bullata, assembly GCA_004027895.1. Lineage (NCBI taxonomy): Eukaryota > Metazoa > Chordata > Mammalia > Rodentia > Dipodidae > Orientallactaga > Orientallactaga bullata. Next base: position 1,204 of record PVKW010059159.1, on the reverse strand, counting down.
GGAAGGGAAGACATTAGTGTCCCTGCAGAACTATCATGCATTTTTCCGAGAGCTGGACATTGAGGTCTTCTCTATTCTACATTGTGGACTGGTTACCAAGTTCATCTTAGATACTGAAATGCACACTAAAGTAAGTGACATCTTTAAGTTACTGGAATCTTAAAACTTAACCTTTGGGTTAGAGCGAGACCCTATCTCCAAGCAACAACAACAAAAACTTGGGCTGGAGAGATGGCTTAGCGGTTAAGGTGCCTGCCTGCCAAGCCTAAGAACACCCATTCAATTCTCCAGGTCCCACATTTAGCTAGACGCAAAAGTGAAGCAAGAGTGCAATGCTGCACTTTCCCACAAGGGGGTGCACGAATCTGGAGTTCGTTCACAGCGGCTGAAATGGCTCTGGCACGCCCATTCTCTCTCCCTCTGCCTCTTCCTCTCTCTCTATGCTTCTCACTGTCCCTCTCTCTCTCAAAAACAAAACAAAACAACAACAACAAAAAAAAAAACTTGCAGAAACTTCTCTGGTCTGTTCTCATTTCAAACAAGTTCCTTTAACCACAAGCCATCTCTCCAACCGTCTGCTCTTAGTTCAAAACTAACACTAAGAAGTTGGAAATTGTAGCGCACTTGCCTACCATGTGTGATGCCATGTATGAAAAGGTAGGGATACAAAGAGGAGACAAGAGGGAGAAAAGGGTGGGGAGGAGCAGAGAGAAGTAATTTCTTACTTCAAAGGCCTAAATATGTGACAATAATGAGTAGTCATTTACATTCTCCTGATGTTTACAAGTCACAAGGTTTTTCAGGGTGTTAGAGATTATAAAATACACTGCATCATGACCCTTAACTTTATAGAAGCTATTTGGGTCTTTTTTGTTTGTTTGTTTGGTTGGTGTTTGAGGTAGGGTCTCACTCTAGCTCAGGCTGACCTGGAATTCACTATGTAGTCTCAGGGTGGCCTTGAACTCACAACAATCCTCCTACCTCTCCTCCCAAGTGCTGGGATTAAAGGCGTGTGCCCCCATGCCCAGCTCGTACCCTTTTTTTTTTTTTTTTTTTTTGGTTTTTCGAGGTAGGGTCTCACTGTAGCTCAGGCTGACCTGGAATTCACTATGTAGTCTCAGGGTGGCCTCGAACTCATGGCAATCCTCCTACCTCTGCCTCCCGAGTCGTACATTTTTTTTTTTTTAATTTTTATTGACTTTTA
>PVKW010059158.1:0-10289 GCA_004027895.1 Orientallactaga bullata | reverse complement strand
TCTCTCTCTCTCTCTCTCTCTGTCAAATAAATAAATAAATAAAATAAAATATAGATATCATGTTTACTTCTGACACACACTGGTCACTAATTCTTGCTAGCATTGCATGCTATGTATCTCTCTATTTACTTCTGTCCTTTGAATAAAGAAACTTCTATGTTTGAGGCTGTGAGCAGTACTAATCTATGTGGACACAGATATTTGAAAAGCAGCTTGACATGCTACCCAACTAGGTTAACCACAGTATTGGGTTCCCCCTAGAGCCCAAGTAGCTAGCCACAGACTTTTGACCAGACTTAAAAGTGCCAGGTGTGCCTTTCCTCCTAGGAAGTGGGAACACAGGCACGGAGCAGTTGGTTACTCCCATAACTCTCATGCCGTTATTGCATCAATGGATGTATTCTAGCTCACAGGTGACTTATGAAGTACACGGGGTCCAGTAGATTACATAGCACTTTTTGTTATGGAGAAAGCTAGATGGCAGTGTGGAAGCTTCTGGATCAGTTCCAGCTTGATTCTTGACATCCTACAATGAAAAGTATCGTTAGCAATAGGCACTTGCTGTTGACTTTTAGTGGGCAACCAAGAGCACTGGCAATAGCCTATACTGGTTTAGGTGCCTCGGTGGCCTCTCTGGCCAAAAACTTATGGAAGGTTTCTCATCCCTGGCACTGGGAGTTTTGATTAACACAATATGGCTTTTGGGAGCACATCTATGTACCCATCTAGGGAATCTTTGTAGAACTTTACAAAAATTATATTTTAAGATAGTGTAGGAAACAATTTGGATTTTTCACATGTCCTTAGTTTTGGTTCATCTTGCCAGGTCCAACCATTTTCCTGAAAAATTTTATAATTTCACTCTGCTTTACAGCTCAGTAAAATTCCACTGGGTGGGCTGGAGAGATGGCTTAGTGGTTAAGGTACTTGCCTGTGAAGCCTAAGGGCCCAGATTTGATTCCCCAGTACCCATGTAAACCAGATGCACAAGGTGGCCCATGAGTCTGTTGTTCCTTTACAGTGGCTTGAGGCCCTGATGTGCCCATTCTCTTTCTCTCTCTCTGCAATAAATAAATAAACAATATTTTAAAAAAATTCCATGTGTGTATGTACCACATCTTCATAATTCAGTCATCAGTCCATGGGCATCTAGGCTGATTCCATTTCTTACTTATTGTGAATAGAGCAGCAATAAAAATGGCTGAATAACTACCTCTGAAGTAGAGTGTAGGACCCTTAGGGTATTTGCCCAGGAATGGCATAGCTGGGTCATATGGTAGTTCTATTTTTAGTTTTTTAAGACACTGCCACACAGATTTCCATGGTGGCTGTATAAGCTTGCATTCCCACCAGTAAGGAATAAGGGTCCTTCTTCACTTACATCCCCACATCTTCAGCCAGAATTTTTAGCTTTTTTTTTTTATTAGTTATGTATATAGTGTGTATACAGCCATGATGGTACCATGATGGTAGCCTTCTCCGTGTCCTCCCCCCATGGAGATTGTGGGTCATGCATTGTGGGGGTAGCCATCAGTTATAGGGGAGAGGCAATGTCTCTGTGCATAAGGACCCAACTCATGGCTCTAACAATCTTTCCTCCCCCTCTTCCGCGAATTTCCCTGAGCCATATTGGGTTCATTTTAGGTCTATTTCAGTGACGAGGTCTTGGGAGTCTCTGTGTCTCTGGATATCCGATTTGGTAGGAGTTGAGTGTTCTCTGTGCAGTCATTCTTACTAGAGTGAAATAGGACCTCAGGGTGCTTTTAATTTGTATATTCCTGATGGCCAAAGTTGATGAACACTTTAAAAGATATTTATTAGTCATTCATATTTCTTCATTTGAGAGCTTTCTCTTCTGATCCATTATTCAGTTTTTGATTTTTACTTTTTTGGTGTTTTGAGTTATTTGTATATTTTAGATATCAATTCTCTGTCAGATGTATACCTGGAAACTTTTCTCCCATTTTTTTTTTGAAATCCATGTGTTCCAATTTGTCAATTGTTGACCTTATTTTCTGAGTGACTGGGTCATATTCAGAAAATCCCTGGTTTTCCTTTCAGCAGTTTCAACGTTTTGGGGCTTACCTGAGGATGCGAATTCATTTCTGATCTGTAGGTGATTTTTGTGGTGTTTGGTGTTTTCTTTGGCTTTCTTTTGTTATATGACTGATCTAGCATTGTTTATCATTTGTCCCCACTGGCCTCTTGAATGTGTTCATCCTTCTCTTCAGTCTAAAGTACTGAAAGTGTTCCTTCCAGTATCGTCTGTAGAGGTGGCTTTGTGCTCATAAATTCCTTTCATCATGGGAAATTTTTTCTTTCACCATCAATTATGACTGACAATTTTTTTTTTGGTATAAAGTTTGCCATGTGTGTTTTTTTAAATTATTGTTTATTTGCAAGGGGAGAGAAAGAAAGGGAGAGAGAGAGATAGAGAGAGAGAGAGAGAGAATGGGTACTCCAGAGCTTCCTGCTACTGCAAGTGAACTCCAGATACATGTGCCACTTTGTGTATCTGGCTTTATGTTGGTACTGGGGCATTGAACCTGTGCCATCAGATTTGGCAAGGAAGCACTTGTAACTGCTGAACCATCTCTCCAGACCCCTCATCTGTGTTTTTTAATTAATTAATTTTTTTAATTAATTAATTTATTTATGAGAGATAGAAAAAGAGGGAGAGAAAAAAAGAGAAAAAGAGGGAGAGAGAATGGGCACACCAGGGCCTCCAGCCACTACAGACGAATGTCAGATGCATGCGCCATGTTGTGCGTCTGGCTTATGTGGGTCCTGGAGAATAGAGCCTTGAACTAGGGTCCTTAGGCTTCACAGGCAAGCATTTAACTGTTAAGCCATCTCTCCAGCCCCTCATCTGTGGGTTTTTAATATTTCAAATACATCACACCATTCTCTTTGCTTTTTAGGGTTTCCATTGAAAATCAAAAGCCCAATTTTGTGATGTATGTTTCTCTCCTGTGGCTTTCAGTATCCTTTCTTCATCAATGCATCGCAGGTTTTGATGATAATATGATGTGGGGACTTTCTTTTCCGGTCTTGACTCTTTGGTGTTCGGGGTGTTTGATGCATCTACATAAGCATCTCTTTTCTCAGGCTTTCAGATGTTTTCATCTATAATTTTATTGAAAATATTTTCTGTTCCATTGGTCTGAAGCTCTTCTCCTTTTTGGTCTTTGCATAGTGTCCTAAATGTCTGTCACATTCTGTACAAATGTGTTTTTTTAACTTGTCATTGATTTATTCATCAACAATCCATTTCCTCTACCATATCCTTGAACCCTAATATTTTGTCCTCTACATGGTATGTGTGGTGCATGTACATTTATAGGCAGCTATGCATGCTCCATGCTCACACAGGCAAAGGCCAGAGGAGAGCTGTGGATGTCTTCCTCTATTCTTCATCTATATGTTTTTCTGAGATAGACTTACTGATCCAAAAGCTGTGATTTTTTTGTTTTTTGTTTGTTTGTTTTTTGATTTTCGAGGTAGGGTTTCACTCTCGCTCAGGCTGATCTGAAATTCACTATGTAGTCTCAGGTGGCCTCGAACTCATGGTGATCCTCCCATCTCTGCCTCCCACGTGCTGGGATTAAAGGCGTGCGCCACCACGCCCAGCCAAAAGCTGTGATTTTTGTAACTCTTCGTTGGTTCTGATTCTCTGGTGTATGTTCCCCACTTGCCTGAGGTTGCATGCATTTGTGATCAAGCCCAGGTGTTTATGTGGATTCTGGGAATAGAACTCAGGATGTTTCAAATCCTCTCTCAGGGCCTCTCGCTTGTGTGACAAGCTCTTTTACACACTGAGCTGTGTCCCCATTCCTAGTTTTTCTGTGAGTTTCAATGTTTAAAAAATAATCACATTTAAAATTCTATAACCGACTGCACATGATGGTGCAGCCTGTCATCCAGCACTCAAGTGGCTGAGGTAGGAAGAATGCAAATTTAAGGGAAGCTTGAGCTACATATGATAAACCCTGTGACGAGGGAAAAAAAGGAAGGAAGGAAGGGAGGGAGGGAGGGAAGGAAAGGGAGAAGTAATTTCCACAACCCAGTAATGCATGAATGGATTTACAAACAATTCGATGATTGCAGCTGTGAATCTTATGTTGCTCTATTGGTAACACACACACACACACACACACACACAATCAGATCATCTGAGCTGACCTTAAGAACGTTACCTGTTTACTCCATGTCGAGTAGAAATGATAAAGCCATTTATCTTAGAGTTGTGAAGATTAATGTATTACCATAAGAAATGTGGTTTTTAGAATTATTTATTTATGAGAGAGAGAGAAAGAGAGAGAGAGAGATTGGGCATGCTAGGGCCTTCAGCCACTGTCAACAATCTCCAGATGCATGTGCCACTTTGTGCATCTGGCTTATGTGGGTCCTGGGGAATCGAACTTGGGTCCTTTGGCTTTGCAAGCAAGTGCCTTAACTGCTAAGCAAGATCTCCAGCCTGAGAAATGTTTAGTTAGGCCGGACACTTGGTAAAAACTGCATAAATGCTTAAAGAAGGGTGTGGAGATTTTCAGTGGGCAATGGAGGCTGAGTGAAAATGCCAGCACACCTAGAAAGGTAACAACACATTGAACACGTTCTCTGAGCTGATGCGGTAGAAAATGAAGTGCAACATGGAACTGGATACCTAAGAGTTGGGAATGGCTAGGCAGCTTAGGACAAGGCCACTGGGAGGCTGTTCTTGGCCCACTTTGCATTCAAATGTAGCCTAAGGCTGTTGTGTTTTCTCCTTTTGAACTGCTCTGTCCTTCAGCTAAGTAGGCCAAGTTCTCTTTTCCATAAGCCAATGAGTATACAGGCAGATTTTTTCTTTAACCAAGGAATATATTAAGTAAGGTTGAACATGAATTGTTATTGTGCCACAAGGGGAAAGACTGATTCAGTTTGATTCTCAAGTGTATTCCTACATTGAATAATAATGACATTATCATTTAATTATTTAGACATTAGTTTCATTCACACTTATTGTTTGTGACCATTTAGAAAAAAAAAATCCTAGAAAGAACAATATTCTGTTTTATTGTAGAACCCCACTGTTAAATCTCTCACAGGCTAATGTTTAATCTCATTCTTCGTCTTGCACAGTTCTTGATAATAATTAACCTGAAATAACTGCTTCTGTACGTGAGACAGGGACACGTTTGCTTTAGCGATTTCAATTTCCTTTCTCAGGAAGTTAAACGGTTAAAACTTTCAGATCTAAATAGTCTATAAACAAATAGAAGAGGGAAAAAACTCATGAGAGATGGAGGTTGGAAAGTTTCTATGTATGTGATCATACAAGCACAAGTGTTTCTTACACATTTAAAGAGTATATTTTCGTTGTGTCTTTGGAGTATCGTGCTACTGGCATATGTGTAAGCTTGAACATATCATCTGGGAATATTGCTCTTGTTTCTGTTGGAAAAAGTCAAAAGAATCCAATTATCAAGCCCTTTCATTAAAGGAAACATAGGGGAGCCAAGAATTAGGCCTTTGACATAAAGGTTGTGTATATTTATGTATATTTATATATTTAAAACTATATCATTGACATATGAGAAAGCTATACATGTGTGCTATATGCAGCTGCATGAGTTTGAGGATAATTATTCATGCATAAATCCATCACTACCTTCAAAGCCATAGTCATATCTATCAAGTTTACTCCTGCCCTCTTTTATTATTATTATTACTACTAATTATTGTTTTTATATGTGTGTGTGGTAAGAACATGTTATTTAGGATTTACCTTCTTAGGCAATCTTAAATATACAGTCCAATATTTTGAGGTTTAGGTAGTAAACCTGCAGAAATTATTTACCTGGCATAATTGATACTACACCATTTGATAACTACCACCCCACTTGTATTGACCGTTGTTCCCTAGAGAGCACAGTTCTCTTCTGTTTTGACAAGTTTGGCTGTTTAAGTTCCTACGTGAAAGTGATGTTTCATGGATTTTAAATGCTTTGACTTTATATGTAACATCCTTAAGGTTAACTCATGTTATAAATGGCAAGATTCTCTTGTTTCTTTTTTAATATTTTATTTATTTATGAGAAAGCATGAAAAATCAGAGAGAGATATAATGGGTATGGGTATGCCTGTAGCCATTGCAAACAAACTCGAGATGCATGTGCCATCTTCTGCATCTGACTTTACAAGAGGGGTCCTGGGGAATCGAACCTGGGTCCTTAGGTCCTTAGGATGGCACAAGAGCTCATTAGGCTCTATCTCTCTCTGAAGAGATATAAACAATTAATTGTTGCTCAGGGACAAGAAAGAATTTTCTCCAGTGGGGCAGCCACTAGTAAGTTACCCATGCTCCAGTAAATAAGCCCCCCATATGCTCATGCAAGCAACCCTAACGAAACTCAATGGCACATCAAGAAAAGTCATGAAAGTAATAGAGGAACTAGGTGAGAAAAAACAGGTTCAAACAAAAGCAGAAGGGGGATAAGATAAAGTGAAAAGGATGAACATGATTAACTACCTTTTTTTTTTTTTTTTTGTATTTTGTTTTTCGAGGTAGGGTTTAGCCCCGGCTGACCTGGAACTCACTATGTAGTCTCAGGGTGGTCTCAAACTCATGGCAATCCTCCTACTTCTGCCTACCGAGTGCTGGGATTAAAGGTGTGTGCCACCACGCCTGGCTTTTAAATACCTTTTTTAATAAAGGTATTTTAAAGACTCTTATTATTTATTTATTTAAGAGAGAGAGAGGCAAAGAGAGAAAGAGAAAGAGAGAGAGAGGGGGAATGGGCACTCCAGGGCCTCTAGCCACTGCAAATGAAATCCAGATGCGTGCCCCACCTTGTTCATCTGGCTTATGTGGGTCCTGGGGAGTTGAACCTGGGTCCTTTGACTTTGCAGGCAAGCATCTTAACATCTTAACTGCTAAGCCACCTCTCTAACCCTCAAATACTTTATTTACATGTATGAAATTGTCCCTATAAAAAGGCATTTAATACAGAATATGGTTGACCAACCAAACATCATAGCTTGGTAACACAGTTTGCTATAATATGTTGTTTATTTTTAGTTATTTAAAAAGTTTTCATGAATTTCAAAAACTTTGCAAGCATATAAAGTAATAAGTAATATTGTAATATATTACAATATTTTAAGATATAATTGATTTATATTATATTATATATTAGTATATATGTATAATGTATTTACAGGTCAGTCTCTACCCACAAAATGACCCCTTCACCTGCGTTCATGTCACGTGCATCCTATTACTCTCCTTTTCACCTTTTCTTGCCCTTTTATTGAGGCCTCTTTTGCATGGTTTGCTTTCAATTTTCATGATCTAAATGCACATACATGTGGGCACATGCACACATAGATACACAAGTTTATATCTAGAGTCTTTTTAAAAAAAATTTCTCTAACACTAAAGCTGTCTTTTTCACTCATTTGACTTTTTTTTCACTTTTATTTATTTATTCACAAGCAGAGAGAGAGAGAGAGAGATAGAAGAGAAGCAGACACAGAGAGAATGGGCATGCCAGGGCCTCTAGCCACTGCAAACAAACTCCAGGTGCATGTGCCCCTTTGTGCATCTGGCTTACATGGGTCCTGGAGAATTGAACTGGGATCCTTTGGCTTCCCAGGCGAACGCCTTAACCGCTAAGCCATTTCTCCAGCCCTATATCTAGAGTCTTTATGTGAGAGAAAACATGGTATTTATCATGCTGCATCTCAGTCCTTTTATTACATATTCATTTTCATCCAAATGCCTGGATTTCATTTTTATGTGGAAAGAAATGATGTCGTGTGTATTCTTCACATTATCTTGACCAATTCCTCTATGGACAGACATGTAAGCTGGTTCCATTTCCATTTCCTAGCTACTATGAATCGTGCAGCAATAACATCAGTGTGCAAGTATCTCTGTGATATTTTGGGTATATACTCAACAGCTGGGACATGGAGTTCTATTTTTAGTTTTTTAAAGAACTGCCACATTGATTTCCATAGTGGCTTCACAAATTAATACTCTTAGCAGCAGTCATAATAAGGGCTCTTCTTTCTCCATATCCCCTCCAGCATTTGTTGTCATTTTTTTTTGATGATATGCATTCTGACTGGGATGAGATGTAATCTCATAGCAGCCTTAATTCAGCTAATGATTTGGACAGTTTCTTAAATATTTATTGGCCATTTATATTCTTTTGAGAACTATCTACTCAGTTTTCATCAGCCCATTTATTGATTCGATTATTTGCTCTTATTTAATTTTTAAACAAAAGTGATCCCGTTTTTCAACTCTTGAGGTAATTACTATGCCATTGGAGTCCTTTTCAAAACGTCTTTGCCTGTGCTTATAGCTTATACTGTTTTACCTACCTCTTCCTCTAGCCATTTCTAGGTTTCAGGTCTTATTTTAAGGTATTGAATGCTTTGAGTTGATTTTTGTGCAGGGTGAGAGATATGGATTGAATTTTATACTTCTGCATGTGGATGTCTAGTTTTCCTAGCACCATATGATGAAAAGGATCCCCCCTTTTTTTGTATAGTATGGTTTAAACACTTTTGTTTAAAATTGGGTGGCGGTAGCTGTATTGGTTAATTTCTGTGTCTTCTGTTTGATTCCTTTGGTTTACATTTCTTTCACCTTTGGGTACGTGGCATGCGTGTTTGTGAATATGAGTGTGTGTGAGTGTGGGTATGTACCACTGCATTTCAACCTCAGGTGAGGCTCTCCTTTTCCACCTGGGTTGAGACAAGATCTCATGTTGTTCGCTGTTGTGTACACCAGGCTAACTGGCCCAGGAGTTTCTGCATATTCTCCTACGCTGACTCCCATCTCACTTTAGCAATGTTGGGATTATAGTTGCATGCGACTCTATTAGGTTTTTGTGGGTTCTGGTTATCCAAGCTACATTACTCTCATTTGCATGGCAATCACCTTACCCACTAATGCATCTCTTCAGCTGTGTGTGTCTGTTTGCATGCCAGTATTATTGAGGTTTTTATTTTTTTATTTTTTATTTAAGAGAGGGAAAGAGAGAGAGAAAGAGAGAGAGAGAAAGAATGGACATGCCAGGGCTTCTAGCCACTGCAAGCAAACTCCAAGACTCATGTGCTGCCATGTGCATCTGGCTTACCTGGGCACTGGTGTATAGAATCTGGGTCCTTAAGCATCCCAGGAAAGTGTCTTGACAGCTAAGCCATCTCCCCAGCCCTACTGAGGGTTTTTTTTTTTTTTAGTTGTAACTCCACACTATAATCCATGATCAAGTATTGTAATGCCTCTGGCTTGTCTCTTTCCACTCAAGATTGCTATGGCTTTTAGGGGTTCTTTATAACTGTGTTGAATCTGTAGATCACTTTCAGTAATATAGCCATTGTGTCAACACATGGGCATGAACTTCATTGTATCTTGCAATGTCTTCTTGAATTTCATTCTTTGGTGTGTTAAACATTGTGTTGCAATGATCTTTCACCTTTTGGTTAGGTTGATCTCTGGGTATATTATTTTCTGGAAACTTTTTGTGAATGGGATATTTCTCATGGTTTCTTTCTCAAAAAATGTTTTTTGTTATATGTAAAGTCTGACAGTGTTTGCATTTTGATTCTGTATCCTGCTACTTTGTTGAAAGTGTCGATCAGGATTGAACATTGTCTGTTGGAGTCATTAGGGTGTTAAATCTATTATGTCATATATAAACAGAGATCATTCAAATTATTCCTTTTCTACTTGTATCTCTTTTTGTGCTGGGATGTAGAGCACTATATTGAATAACAGTGGTAAAATGAATGAACTTGCCTCTTAATTTTACGAGAAATACACTCAGTTTCCCCCATTATGTTAGCTATCTGTTTACAGTATATAACCTTTATTGTGTTGTATGTTTCTTCTCTTCCTGGTTTCTTCAATAATTGTATCAGAAAATGATGTTAAACGTTTTCAAATGCCTTTTTAAATCTACCAATAAACATTTGATTTCTCTTTTCAAATCTACTTATGTGTTGTATTACATTTATTGGTTTGTACATGTTGAGTCACTCTTGTATACCTGATGTGAAGCAAACTTGTTTATGGTCTTCTTAGTGTGTTCTTAACGATGCTTTGCAAGCATTTTACTGAGAACTTTTGGACATATACCCTTATCTAGCTTTGATAGCAGGGTAATAGCTTTATAGAATGAGTTTGGTAGTGTTTATTCCTTTTCTTTATGAAAAAGTACGAGGAGCATTGGCGCTAGCTCTTTCTCAAAGATTTGGTAAAGAGCATGGAAATAAGAAACAAATTGTAT
>PVKW010059157.1:0-10289 GCA_004027895.1 Orientallactaga bullata | reverse complement strand
ACATAAAACAGGCATCCCATATAACCCTCAAGGTCAAGCCATGGTGGAACGGGTTCATTGGACCCTTAAAACTTATTTAATTAAAATAAAAAAGGGGGACCTAGGGGATCACCTTGGTTCACCTCATTCCTTTCTCTCCTTAACATTATACATTTTAATTTTTTTAACGGTGGATGCTCATGGCCGCTCAGCAGCTGATTGTCATTGGTGTGCACCTACGCAAGCTAAGGCTCTGGCTAAATGGAAAGATCTTTCTACGGGCAAATGGAAAGGACCAGATCCAGTATTAATTTGGGCCCAAGGGTCGGTTTGTCTTTCTCCACAGGATGGAGAAAATCCAATTTGGGTTCCTGAGTGTTGTGTTCGGGCTGTTGAGCCTGCTATCAAGTCAACAGGGGACCTATTTTGCATTTGTCAAGAACCCGCCGATACTGATGCCAGTGGCCTGGAATGCCCAGGTTTGGCCTGGGTTTGTGGGTACTAATTTAAAGCTTAGGAACGCCTGCTATGCATCTTGATCCAGACAAACCCAATTTAAATCTTATCTATTCCCTTAAGAATTTCATGTGCTCTGTTCTCAAGCTTAACTATTCTCAACTTAACTCTTCCATTTTTTTTGCTGATTCTACTGGATGCCTTACTATTAAATCTGCTACATGTGATGTCGCCTTTCTTTTTATTGTAACTAATGAAAACTCCCTCGGGAGATATCCTCAATTGTTCTTCACAGGACTGCCACCTGAAGACTTGCTGGGACCAAGAAAAACTGGCATTGGGAATATGGATCCCTGACATTGTTCCCCTTCCAGTGGAGCATGAGGGACAGACGCAGCTGATTCTCACTCATCAGAAAAGAGACTTTGGCGTATCTACAGCTATCATCACTGCAATTGCCACTGACGCCACAGCTACTGTTGCTGGCATAGCCCTTTACCAATCTGCTGTTACAGCAAGCACTGTGGACAACACTCAAAATCATTTAAATTCTCTCATACAATTGGGTATACTAAATTCAAATCAACATACAGCTCTACTACAAGAGCAAATAGATTTACTTTGGGAAACCTATATGGTGACCTGTACTCCTCTATACCACCAGTCTCTGGGAACACGTTGACAATTTGCAGGCCATCTCTTTAAGGAATGGAGTGGGTCTATGGCCCTAGGGCTAATCGCCCTGGGTGATGTGGCTTTGTCCTTGGTCTGTTTCTTCTGTATGGCAAAAACTCAAGCCCAGTGCCAATTCAGACCAAACAGGTCTTGATGTCTCTCGCAGCAGATAACCCCACTGCTCAAGTATGACTGAGCTTAAAAGATAAATGAGTAATCAATGATGGGTAACACCTGGGGGACTTTTATCAACCTAAGACAGAGAGTGCAGGGACTGGGCAGGCTTCTCCATGACGGGTAAGATAAATGTCGACGTCCAAGGCAACCTAAGACAAATGCTCATTTATATTTAAGGAAGGGGGACCTGTGGGGTACACCTTCCTGGGGAATCTGCTGTCCTGCTTGACTGACATGACCAAGGATTGTTTGCCTAAGAACATCTGTTTCCACTCCTATCTTATGGCCTAACCACAAGTTCTGTATGCCCCAGGTGGCTCTTGTTTAACAGAAAACAACAGGTAGCTCTTGTTTACAGAACACAAACTTCTAACCCTGATGCTTTTCCACATGCTGTAAGGCTGTATATATATATATCACCCTCTGCCTTCAATAAATGGCATTCTTGAACCACGAATGACCCAGTGAGTGTCTCTTCAATCCTCGGCACCTCGCCCAGCTTGGGGTCTTGGTGGTAGCACGAGTACTACAATCCTTTCCGTAGGTAAAGGTAAATACCTGCATTGAACAGTGGGATCATCCATTCCTTAGGTCACGATAAACACATGCATTGCACAGAGGGATTATCCATTTCTTAGGTAATGGTAAACAGCTGAATTGATCAGAGGAATAATCAAATCCTTAGATAATGATAAACACCTGGACTGCACAAAGGGATCATCCAATCCGTAGGTAACGGTAAACACCTGCACTGAACAGAAGGCTCATCCATTCCATAGATAACAGCAAACACCTGCATTGAACAGACTGATCATCTATTCCTTAGGTAAAGATCAACACCTGCATTGCACAGAGGGATCATCCATTCCTTATGTAAAGGTAGAAACCTGCGTTGAACAGAGAGATCATCCTTCTTTATGTAAACATCAACACCTATATTGCACGGAGGGATCATCACATTCCTTAGGTAAAGGGAAACACCTGCATTGCACAGATGGATCATCCATTCCTTAGATAACGGTAAACACCTGCATTGAAGAGAGGGATCATCTATTCCTTACGTAAATATCAACACCTGCATTGCACAGAGGATCATCCATTCCTTAGGTAAAGGTCAACACCTGCATTGCAAATAGGTATCATCCATTCCTTAGGTAAAGGTAAACACCTGCATTGAACAGAAGGATCATCTTTCCTCAGGTAAAGATCAACACCTACATTGTACAGACAGATCATCCTATTCCTTGGAAAGGTAAACACCTGCAATGCACAGAGGGATCATTCCATTCTTTAGGTAAAGGTAAACACCTGCATTGCACAGAGGGTTCTTCCATTCCTTAGGTAAAGGTTAACAACTGCATTGCACAGAGGGCTCATCAATTCCTTAGGTAAAGGTAAACACCTGCATTGCACAGACGGATCATCCCTTCTATATGTAACTGTAAACACCTGAATTGAGGAGAGGGATCATCCATTCCTTAGATAATGGTAAACACCTGCATTGTACAGATGGATCATCTATTCCTTATGTAAAGATCAACACCTGCATTGCAAAGAGGTATCATCCATTCCTTAGGTAATAGTAAACACATGCAATGAACAGAGGGATCATCCATTTCTTAGATAACGGTAAACACCTGGATTGAACAGAGGGATCATCTATTACTTAGGTAAAGATCAACACCTGCATTGCACAGAGGGATCATCCATTCCTTATGTAAAGGTAAACACCTGCATTGCAGACCAAGAACATCCGTTCCTTTGGTAAAGGTAAACACCTGCATTGAACAGAGGGATCTTCCATTCTTTAGGTAACAGTAAACACCTGCAATGCACACAGAGATCATCCATTCCTAAGGTAAATGTAAACACTTGCAATGCACACAGGGATCGTCCATTCCTTAGCTAAAGGTAAACACCTACTTTGCACAGAAGGATCATCCAATCCTTAGGTTTTTGTAAACCACTGTATTGTACAGAGGGCTCATCCCATTCCTTATATAAACGTGAATGCCTGCATTGAACAGAGGGATCATCCATTCTTTAGGGAAAGGTAAACACCTGTCTTACACTGATGGATCGTCCATTCCTTTGGTAAACGTGAACAACTTCATTGCATAGAGGAATCATCCATTCCTTAGGTAAAGATAAACACCTGAATTGAACAGAGGGAACATCTATTCCTTAGGTAAAGGTCAACACCTGCATTGCACAGAGGGATCATCCATTCCTTAGGTAAATGTCAACATCTGCTTGGCCCAGAGGGATCTTTCATTCCTTATGTAAAGGTAAACACCTGCATTGCATACAGAGAACATCCATTCCTTTGGTAAAGGTAAACACCTGCATTGAACAGAGGGATCTTCCATTCCTTAGGTAATAGTAAACACCTGCAATACACACAGGCATCATCCATTCCTAACATAATTTAAACACCTGCAATGCACACAGGGATCGTCCATTCCTTAGCTAAAGGTAAAAACCTGCTTTGCACAGAGGGATCATCCATTCCTTAAGTAAAGGTAGAAACTTGTGTTGAAAGAGGGATCATCCTTCTTTAGGTAAACGTAAACACCTGCGTTGACCAGAGGTATCATACATTCCTTAGGTAAAGGTAAACATCTTCATTGAACAGAGGGATCATACATTCATTAGGTAAAGATAAACACTTTCATTGAGCAGAGGGATCATCCATTCCTAAGGTAAAGGTCAACACCTGCATTGCACAGAGGGACCATCTATTCCTTAGGTAAAGTTCAACACCTGCCTGGCCCAGAGGGATCATACATTCCTTATGTAAAGGTAAACACCTGCATTGCACACAGAGAACATCCATTACTTAGGTAAAGGTAGAAACTTGCGTTGAACAGATGTATCTTCCATTCCTTAGGTAAAGGTAAACACCTGCATTGAACAGAGGGATCATCAATACCTTAAGAAAAGGTCAACACCTGCATTGTACAGAGGGATCATACATTCCTTAGGTAAGGGTCAACACTTGCCTGGTCCAGAGGGATCATCCATTCCTTATTTAAAGTTAAACACCTGCATTGCACAGAGGGATCATCAATTCCTTAGATAAAAGTAAACACCTGCATTGCACAGAGGGTTCATCCATTCCTTAGGTAATTGTAAATACCTGCATTGAACAGAGAGATTATCCATTCCTTAGGTAAAGATCAACACTTGCATTGCACTCAGGGATCATCCCATTCCGTAGGTAAAGTTAAACGCCTACATTGCACAGAGGGATCATCCATTCCTTAAGTAATGGTAAACACCTGCATTGAACAGAGGGATAATCCATTCCTTAGATAACAGTAAACACCTGCATTGAACAGAAGGATCATTCATTCTTTAGATAAAGGGCAACACCTCCATTGCACAGAGGAATCATCCTTTCTTAGGTAAATGTAAACACCAGCATTGCACTTAGGCATCTTCCATTCCTGAGGTAATAGTAAACACCTGCAATGCACAGATGGATCATCCCATTCCTTATATAAACGTAAACACCTGCATTGAACAGTAGGATCATCCATTCCTTAGAGTACCGTAAACACCTGCATTGAACAGAGGGATCATCAATTACTTAGGTAAAGATCAACACCTACATTGCACAGAGGGATCATCCATTCCTTAGGTAAATGTAAACACCTGCATTGTACAGAGGGATCATTCATTCCTTGTGTAAATGTAAACACATGTATTGCACAGAGGGATCATCCATTACTTAGGTAAAGGAAAACTCTTGCATTGAACATAGGGATCTTCCATTCCTTAGGTAACAGTAAACACCTGCAACGCACAGAGGAATCAATCATTCCTAAGGTAAAGGTCAACACCTGCATGGCACAGAGAGATCATCCATTCCTTAGGTAAAGGTCAACACCTCCCTGCCTAGAGTGATCATCCATTGCTTATGTAAAGGTAAACACCTGCATTGCACACAGGGAACAACTATTCCTTTGGTAAAGGTAAACACATGCATTGAACAGAGGGATCATCCATTCCTAGGTAAAGGTAAACACCTGCATTTTTTTAATTATTGTTTTTTATTGACTTTTATACTTACATACAAAAAAACCCTACCTGATATTTCCCTTCTCTCCCCCCATTCCACTTTAGAACTCAAGTCTCCATCATATCCCCTCCCTCTCTCCATTAGTCTTCTTTAATTTGATGTCATCATCTTTTTTTCTATTTTGAGGGTTTTGCGATGGTATTGCTAGGCACTGCAAGGTCATGGATATCAAGGCCACTTTCTGTCTGGGCAGTTGCATTGTAAGAACTCATACCCTTCCTTTGGCTCTTCCATTCTATCCGCCCCCTCTTCTGCAATGTTCCCTGAGCCCTGGAGGATGTGACAGAGGTGCTTCAGTGCTGGGCACTCCTCCATCCTTTCTTCTCAGCACTATGTTGCCTTTTGGGTGATCCCAGTGGCCATCACCATCTGAAAAGAGAAGCTTCTCTAACCAGAAGTGAGAGTAGCATTAATATGTGAATATGAACATTAAGTGTAGTGCTTTCAGGGAAGCTTGGTGGGAATAATATATACATTTAGTCAGATAAGAGCAGGCTTATATCCCTAAGGCTCATGACCTCACCTATCATAGACTTGTACTTAGGTTTTTCAGTACCAGGTATGTATTCCCTCCCGTAGAGAAGGCCTTCAGTCCAATTATGGAGCAGTTCGTTACCCCAAGAGTGGACATACCACTATTGCATCCGTTCAGTCATTGGGCCTGTCTGGCCAAGCTTGAATATTCAGCGTCCACTGTTTTCACTGTTGATGGCTTCTGTCTCCCATACGCTGCATGCAATGCAGCTTTTTCCAGCTTTCAGTTGGCTGGTCTACTGGGAGAAGGTTTTCTGCTCCACACCAGCTTGCGTTCTCAGTGACCATGCTTCTCAGGCATGAGATGTCTTCAGCAACAGGGTCTCACTATCTGTTTCTCTAGGGAAACCAAGGGCTTTGACAAAAGCCTTTAATGTTTTGGAGGCTACCGGGACCTCCTTGGCCAACAACTCACTGGAAGGTATTCCATCCCAGGTACTGAAAATTTTCTAGTAACAGAATACAGCTTCTAGACGTGCCCTTATTCAAAAAAGTAATTTTACATATGTCTTATTCAAAATATATTTAGTTTAGATTGACCCCCCCCCTGCCCTTCTTGTATGCATTTAACAGAGGAATCTACCATTCCTTAGGTAATGGTAAACACCTGCAATGCACAGAAGGATCATCCATTCCTTAGGTAAAGTAAACACCTGCAATATACAGGGGGGTCATCCATTCCTTAGGTAGAGGTAGAATCCTGTGTTGAACAGAGGGATCATGCTTCTTTTAGTAAAGGTAAACACCTGTGTTGAACAGAGGTATCATCCATTCCTTAGGTAAAGGTAAACACCTGCATTGCACAGAGGGATCATCCATTCCTTAGGTAAAGGTAGACACCTGCATTGCACAGAGGGATCATCCATTCATTAGATAATGGTAAACACCTGCATTGAACAGAGGGATCATCTATTTCTTAGGTAAAGGCCAACACCTGCATTGTAGAGAGGGATCATCCCATTCCTTAGGTAAAGGTAAACACCTGCATTGTATAGAGGGATCGTCCATTCCTTAGGTAACTATAAACACCTGCATTGTACAGAGGAATCATCCATTCCTTAGGGAAAGGTAACCACCAGCATTGAACATAGGCATCATCCATTCCTTAGGTAATAGTAAACACCTTTAATGCACAGAGTGTTCATCACATTCCTTACATAAACGTAAACACCTGCATTGAACAGAGGGATCATCCATTCCTTATATAAAGGTAAACACCTGCAATATATAGAGTGATCTTCCATTCCTTAGGTAAAGCTAAACCTGCATTGAACAGAGGGATCATGCTTCTTTAGGTAAATGTAAACACCTGCGTAGAACAGAGGGATAATCCATTCCTGACATAAATGAAAACACCTGCATTCCACAGAGGTATCTTCCATTCCTTAGGTAAAGGGAAACACCTCAATTGCACAGAAGGATCATCCTTTCCTTAGGTAAATGTAAACACCAGCATTGAACATAGGCATCTTCCATTCCTTAGGTAATAGTAAACACCTGCAATGCACAGAGGGATCATCCTCTCCCTTACATAAATGTAAACACCTGCATTGAACAGTAGGATCTTGCATTCATTAGATAACGATAAACAACTGCGTTGAACAGAGGCATCATCCATTCCATAGGTAACTGAGAACACCTGCATTGTACAGAGGGATCAGCCATTCCTTAGGGAAAGGAAAAAACCTGCATAAAACAGAGGGATCTTCCAATCCTTAGGTAATAGTAAACACCTGCAATGCACAGAAGGATCGTCCATTCCTTAGGTAAAGGTAGAAACCTGCGTTGAACAGAGGGATCATGCTTCTTTTGGTAAAGGTAAACACCTGCGTTGAAGAGATGTATCATCCATTCTTTAGGTAAAGGCAAACACCTGCAATGAACAGAGGGATCAGCCATAACTTAGATAACCGTAAACACCTGAATTGAACAGAGGGATAGTTTATTCTTAGGTAAAGTTTAACACCTGCATTGCACTGAGGGATCATCTATTCCTTAGATAAAGGTAGACACCTGCATTGCTCAGATGGATCATCCATTCCTTAGGTAAAGGTAAACACCTGAATTGAACAGAGGGATCATCCATTCCTTAGATAACGGTAAACACCTTCATTGAACAGAGTGATCATCTATTTCTTAGGTAAAAATCAACACTTGCATTGCACAGAGGGATCATCCAATTCCTTAGGTAAAGGTAAACACCTGCATTGCACAGAGGGATCATCCATTCCTTAGGTAAATGTAAACACTGGCATTGCACAGAGGGATAGTCCATTGCTTAGGTAACTGTAAACACCTGCATTGTACAGAGGGATCATTCATTCCTTAGGTAAATGTAAACACCAGCATTGAACATAGGCATCTTCCATTCCTTAGGTAATAGTAAACACCTGCAATGCACAGAGTGATTATCCCATTCCTTACATAAACAAGAACACCTGCATTGAAGAGTAAGATCATCCATTCTTTAGATAACGGTAAACACCTGCATTGAACAGAGCGATCATCTATTACTTAGGTAAAGATCAACACCTGCATTGCACAGAGGTATCATCCATTCCTTAGGTAACTGTAAACACCTGCATTGTACGGAGGGATCTTCCATTCCTTACGTAACTGTAAACACCAGCAATGCACAGAGGGATCATCCGTTCCTTAGGTAAATGACATCACCTACATTGAACAGAGGGATCTTCCATTACTTAGGTAATAGTAAACACCTGCAATGCACAGAGTACTCATTCATTCCTAAGGTAAATGTCAACACCTGCTTTGATCAGAGGGATCATCCATTCCTTAGATAACGGTAAACATCTGCATTGAACAGAGGGATCATCTATTTCTTATGTAAAGATCAACACCTGCATTGCACAGAGGGATCATCCATGCCTTAGGTAACTGTAAACACCTTCATTGTACAGAGGGATCATCCATTCCTTCGGGAAAGGTAAATACCTGCATTGAACAGAGGGATCATCCATTACTTATATAAGGGAAAACACCTGCATTGAACAGAGGGATCATCTATTTCTTAGGTAAAGATCAACACCTGCATTGCACATAGGGATTATCCATTACTTACGTAACTGTAAAAACCTGCATTGTACAGAGGGATCATCCATTCCTTGGATAACAGTAAACACCTGAATTGAACAGAGAGCTCATCTATTCCTTAGGTGAAGATCAAAACCTGCATTGCACAGAGGGATCATCCATTCCTTTGGTAAAAGGAAACACCTGCATTGCACAGAGGGCTCATCCATTCCTCAGGTAAAGATCAACACGTGCATTTCCCAGAGGAATCATCCCAATCCCTAGGTAAAGGTAAACACCTGCATTGTCAGAGGGATCATCCAGTGCTTAGATAACAGTAAACCTCTGCATTGCACGCAAGGAACATCCATTCTTTGGTAAAGGTAAACACCTTCATTGAACAGAGGGATTTTCCATTCCTTAGGTAAAGGTAAACACCTGCATTTACAGAGGGATCTTCCATTGCTTAGGTAAAGTTAAACACCTGAATTTAACAGAGGGATCTCCCAATCCTGAGGTAATAGTGAACACCTGCAATGTACAGAAGGATCATCCATTCCTTGCGTAAAGGTAAACACCTGCAATGCACAGATGGGTCATCCATTCCCTAGGTAAAGTTAGAAACCTGTGTTGAACAGAGGGATCATCCTTCTTTTGGTAAAGGTGAACACCAGTGTTGAACAGAGGTATATCCATTCCTTAGGTAATGGTAAACACCTGCATTGAACAGAGGGATCAGCCGTTCCTTAGATAACTGTAAACACATGCCTTGAACTGAGGGATCATTTATTCCTTAGGTAAAGTTTAACACCTACATTGCACAGAGGGATAATATCATCCTTTGGTAAAGGTAAACACCTGAATTGCACAGAGGGAGCATCCACTCCTTAGGTAAAGGTAGACACCTGCATTGCACAGAGGGATCATCACTTCATTAGGTAAAGGTAAACACCTGCATTGAACAGAGGGATCATCCATTCCTTATATAACGGTAAACACCTGCATTGAACAGAGGGATCATCTATTTCTTAGGTAAAGATCAACACCTGCATTTCAGAGAGGTATCATCCCATTCCTTAGGTAAAGGTAAACACCTACATTGCACAGAGGTATCATCCATTCCTTAGGTAAAGCTAAACTCCTGCATTGCACACATGGATCATCCACTCCGCAGTTAAAGGTAAACACCTGCATTGAACAGGGGAATCATCCATTGCTTTGATAACGGTAAATACCTGCATTGAACAGAGGGATCATTTCCTTAGGTAAAGATCAACTCCTACCTTTCACAAAGGGATCATCCATTCCTTAAGTAAAGTTCAACATCTGCATTGCACAGAAGGATCATCAA
>PVKW010059156.1:0-10293 GCA_004027895.1 Orientallactaga bullata | reverse complement strand
CGACAAAGGCCAAGTGGCTGAGGAAAAGGTACATTGGGGTGTGAAGCTGAGGGCTTTTCCTGATTAGCATGATTATGCTGACATTACCCACTAGGGTGACAGAATACACTCCTAGAAACACAGTAAATAAAATGGCACAAGCTGTAGCATCCTCTGCTAATCCCAAAATAATGAACTCTGTTACAATTGTGTAGTTTTCAGTCCCCATCAATATCAGGAATTATGTCCACTGAAAGAAAAACCAACAATGATTAGAGCAGACAGCAGTATTATTGCTTAAATACCTACTAGCACAATAGCCATATAATATAAATTACAACACATCGAAACTTGTTTACTAACTTTCTGGGTAATATTTTCATGTAGTATCTTATGTAAGAACTTAATAAAATCAATATCATTGAGGTATTATCCATAATTATTACGAGTGTTTTCTGTTTAAAGTTAACACATTCAAATCATGTTTTTCATGTAGTTTAGGTTTCATGAATATTAATGATCAACTGAAATAGGAGAAAAACTCATTCTTTCTTACAAGAACTCAATATCAAGGAGACTGAACCTACACACACACACACACACACAACACACTCAGACTGTAGGTATCAACAACCATGTGCTCAGCCAGATAACTTATTAAATTTTCATTAGTTTTTAATATATATAGTAGCACATATTCATTGTAAGAAGCCATGGGTTTCAGAATGACCTTTTTGTTCAGATTTATCATGTACTTTGTCCATATCCACTACACATTTTCCTCTCGTGTTTCTGTATCCCCACTTCCTTTCCCTTCCCCTTCCTAAATAGTCCCCCTTGTCTTTGTGTGTTATATATGTTTGGATAAGACTTGTTACCTTTTCATCCATAACATAGACACTTAAGTAATGCTGTATGGGACTTCACTGAGAAATCACTAATGACATCATGAATAATGTGCTTTCTCTACCTGAACACAAACAAGTCTTTTATCTGTATCCTTGTATAGAACAGAGATCAAGATTGAATGAAGCCATAATCTCTTAAAGAAAATATATGATTCTGACACAAAAATTAAAGCCCAATTGAGTGTCCTCATGAAATGTATACAGTATGTTCAACAGAAATGCCCTGAGCAGTGGAACCACACCAATCTGGGATCAGCTTCTGGCTTTGCCACTGACAACTGTGAAATCTTAAACAGTGGACATCTGCTACATAACACCTATGTTTTTGTTTTAAAGATGTCACCTGGTGGGATTCTTCTTTTGAATAAGGATGGTGAACATAATATCATGAATGATAATAGTAATAACTGGATGTTAAACAAATTTTGAGCACATTAAATTAGCCAACTCTTGACTTCTAATATAAAAATGCATCCCTGTATAAACAGAAAAGAAAAAACTTTACCTGTTGATCAATGTATGTGACTCAACAATAAGGACAAAAGGCAAAGCACTGTCAATGTAAAGCACAGCTACATTTATGAGAAATGGTGTCTTTTGGGACACAGCCCCTTGAGTACATTACTTGTTTTTGAAAATTCCACTGAAAATCCATCAGGACTGTGAAAATTACAGACACATATATCCATATGAATATGTGTCTACCACAACTATCCATTAACTTTTATTTTTATTTGCTTTGTAGATGAAAACTTCTCATGGATTGACAAAATTCATTTGAACTCCATTGGAACTCACAAGAGTAAGCAAGTTAGATACAGTGTAGTCAAAACTATTTCAATTCAAGATTGAAATCCTAGAAATAAAAATGCTTACAGTTCTGTACAGATCTCTATGGTACCATCTTCATTTTAATTAAATTTATAATTTTAGAATAGTTGGAAACTCACATGCAATTGGAGGAAATAATAGTGTGGACATCCTATATTCTCTTTACCATATTTCTCTGACTAGTAATATCCTGCTGCACTTTAGTACATCACAATTAGGACATTGGCATATTGGAATGATACAGTCAAGACAGAATATTTACATCAACACAAGACTTGCTCAGGTTACTTTGTAGAGTTGCAAGAATTTACCTTTCATCCCAGTTCCTTCTAGCAATAAATAATATGGTCTCCATTTCATAATTGTGCCATTTAAAAAATTATCATTATATAACAATCCTGTGTGTGTCTAGTAGCTTTGTTTGCCCTAAAGTCTGCACTATTGCATATGAAGACAGAAACCTAATTTTTGTTAATATTTGCTTGTACCGTTGTTTCCTTTCCTTTAAACTAACTATATAATTATATTTTAGTACTTGAACAAGTTTATATTAGATAGTATAGAGTTTAGTCATGATTAAGTCTACTCTTCTGATGATCCAGAAAAAAATGAGGAGCAAAAGAAATTAAAATTGTGAGATTTGCTTCCAACCCATACTACTCTATCCAACAAAAGTATCCCTCATAATAGATGGTGAAAGAAAAGCTTCCAAGATAAATCTCAGCTTTATAACTATATGAAAACAAAGTCAAAACTACAGAGAGTACTTCAGGGAATTCTCCACACAGAAGTATCAAACAACCAACCTCAAATGTCTACAAGAAGCAGATCACAATAACCAAACTCAGAGAAGGCACAAAAAACTACAAAGTCCAAGAAAACACCAAACCACATAAACCACCACAATATGGCAGGGATAAAATCAAACCTCACAGTTATTATCCTAAATATTAATGGCCTTAATTCACCCATCAAGAGGCATAAACTATCAGGGTGGATCAAACAATTAGACCCCTCAATCTGCTATCTTCAGAAACCCACCTCACTCCTAAAGGCAGACACCTCCTCAAGGTGAAAGGGTGGAAAATGATATTCCAAGCAAACAGAAATAAGAAACGAGGCGGTGTTGCTATACTAATATCGGATAGAATAGACTTCAAACCAAAAGTAATCAGAAAAGACAAAGAAGGCCACTTCTTAATTATCAAGTGAACAAACCAATAAGAGGATCTTTATCATAGAGATCTTCGATCTTTATGTACCAAACACAGGTGCACCATAATTCATAAAACCAAACCTACTTGACAACAAAACAGAAATAACCACCAACATCATCA
Organism: Orientallactaga bullata; assembly: GCA_004027895.1. Lineage (NCBI taxonomy): Eukaryota > Metazoa > Chordata > Mammalia > Rodentia > Dipodidae > Orientallactaga > Orientallactaga bullata. The sequence continues at coordinate 7,238 of PVKW010059156.1, read as the reverse complement.
TAGTTGGGGACTTCATTACTCCGTTAGCAGCAATAGATAGATCATCCAAACAGAAAATTAACAGGGAAGTACTCAACAAAACCATAGATCAATTAGACCTAATGGACATCTATAGAACATTCTACACCAAACCCACAGATTATACATTCTTCTCAGCAGCCCATGGAACCTTCTCTAAAATAGATCATATACTAGGTCATACAGCCTGCCCTGATATATTTAGGAAGATTGACATAATTTCCTGCATGATATCAGATCACAATGCTGTATTGCTATAAATTAACAACAAAAGATGCTCTAGGAATCCCACCAGCTTCTGGAAACTGGATAACACATTGTTTTTTTCTATTTTGTTGAGAGAGACACAGAGAGACAGAGAGGGGGCGAGGAGACAGATAGAGAGTGGGCGCGCCAGCAGTCTCTCAGCTGCTGCAAACGAAATCCAGATGCGTGTGCCCCCTTGTGGGCAAGTGCGGCATTGCACCTTTGCATCACTTTGCATCTGGCTAAACGTGGGACCTGGAGATTCAACCGGGTTCTTAGGCTTAGCAGGCAGGTGCCTTAACAGCCATATCTCCAGCCCTGAATAACACATTTTTAAACAATAAATGGGTAGTGGACGAAATAAAAAATGAAATTGAAAAATTTCTAAAAATGAATGACAATGAGAACAATATGTGCCAAAACTTATGGGACACAATGAAGGCGGTCCTCAGGGGAAAATTCATAGCACTAAATGCCTTTATAACAAAGGCAGAGAGACCCAAATCAATAACCTAGCCATCCACCTAAAGTCACTGGAAAAGCAGGAAGAATCCAACCCCAAAAGCTCCAGATGAAAAGAATTAAGATCAGAGCAGAAATTAATGAATTGGAAACTAAGAAAATAATTAATAAAATTGATGAAACTAAGAGCTGGTTCTTTGAAAAAATAAATAAGATTGATAAACCCCTGGCCAATTTGATCAAGTGAAAATAAAAGAGACACTTCAAATTTAAAAAATAAGAAATGAAAAAGAAGAGATCACAACAGACATAAGTGAAACTGGGAGAATCATCAGAACTTATTTCAAAAACCCCTATTCCACAAAACTATGTAATATGGAGGAAATAGATGAATTCCTAGACACATACCACCTACCAAAGCTAAACTCAGAGCAGATTAATTTCCTAAAGAAACCTATCAAACCCACTGAGATTGAAAAGGTATTCAAAAACCTCCCCAAAAGGAAGAGTCCAGGACCATATAGCTTCTCAGCTGAATTCTATCAAACCTTCATGGAAGAACTGAAACCAATCTTTCTCAAACTGTGCCACACAATAAGAGAACAAGGAAAGCTCCCCAACTCCTTCTATGAAGCTAGTATCACCCTAATTCTAAAACCAGGCAGAGATGCCACAAGAAAAGAAAACTATAGCCCTACTTCCCTTGCAAACCAAATTCAACAACACATCAGAAGCATTATCCACCTTGATAAAGGTCTCATCCCAGGAATGCAGGGTTGGTTCAACATACGGAAATCTGTCAATGTCATACACCACATAAACAAGCTTAACCACAGAAACCACATGATCATTTCAATAGATGCAGAAAAGGCCTTTGACAAAATACAACATCACTTCATGATCAAAACATTGGAGAGAACAGGCATGGATGGTTTATATCTCAACATAATAAAGGCTATATATATAAAGCTCCTAAAGCCCAAATAATACTTAATGGGGAGAGACTGAAGGAATTCCCACTGAGATCGGGAACAAGACAGGGGTGTCCACTCTCACCTCTGCTCTTCAACATAGTGCTAGAAGTACTATCTCAAGCAATAAGACAGAAGAAAGAAATAAAAGTGATGCAAATTGGAAAGGAAGAAGTTAAGTTAGCCCTATTTGCAGATGACATGATCCTATACATAAGTGACCCAAGAACCTCCATCTCAAAAGTCTTAAAGGTGATTAATTCCTTCAGCAAAGTAGCAGGATACAAAATCAATGCACAAAAATCAGTAGCCTTTCTATATGCAAAAGACAAAGATACAGAGAAAGAAATAAGCAACATTGTCCCATTTTCAATAGCCACAAAAAAATATCTTGGCATAACATTAACCAAGGATGTGAAAGACCTATACAATAAAAACATAAAAACATTCAAGAAAGAAATTGAGAAGGACTTGAAAAAATGGAAAGACTACTATGCTCCTGGATGGGCAGGATAAACATTGTTGAAAAGTCAATCTTACACAAAGCAATATACAGATATAATGCAATACCAATAAAAATCCCAACAGTTTTCTTCAGAGATAGAAAAAAATGATCTCAAAATTCATATAAATTGGCAGAAGGCCTTGTGTATACAAGCATATCCTCAACAAAAGAAACACCTCTGGAGACATCACCATACCTGATCTAAAGCTATGTTACAGAGCCATAGTAATAAAAACAACATGGTACTGGCATAAAAACAGGATTATAGACCAATGGAACAGAATTGAGAACTCAGGACTTTGGGTCAAGTAACTACAGCTACTTGATACTTAACAAAGGCCCTAACATTGCAGACTGGAAGAAAGACAGCATCTTCAACAAATGGTGCTGTACAAAATGGATGACCATATGCAGGAAAATGAGACTCGATCCACACATCTCGTCATGCACAAAAATCAAGTCCAAATGGATCAAAAACTTCAATATAAGATCAGAAACTCTGCTACTACTAGAAGAAAAAATAGGAGAAACTTTCCATGATATAGGAGTGTGAAAAGACTTCCTGAACAAAACCCCAGTAGCTCAGGAAATTAAACAATCACTGAACCATTGGGATCTCATGAAACTGAAAAGCTTTTTCACTGACAAACATATAATAAGCAGAACCAATAGATTACCCACAGAATGGGAGAAAATTTTTGCTGGTATACAACTGACAGAGGCCTAGTTTCTAGAATCCACAAAGAACACAAAAACCTAAACAATAAAAAGTCAAACAACCCACTCACAAAATGGGGCTGAAAAACTGTACAGGGAGTTCTCAGAGGAAGAAATACAAATGGCACACACACACTTAAGAAAATGTTCAACATCCCTAATCATCAGGGAAATGCAAATTAAAACAACTATGAGATTCCACCTTACCACAGTAAGGACAGCAAACATTAAAAAATCTAATGAATCAAATGCTGGTGAGATTGTGCAGAAATAGGAACCTGCATTCATTGTTGGTGGGATCAGAGAGACCTACGAGGGGTCCCAAAAGAAGACAGATTTCTGTCAGAGTTCTCGATGACCCACCAAAGGTTAATGGTAAGACCCTACTGCTGAAGACACTGTATGCTGTTGTGACGGAACATGGAGTGACCTGGCTGGAACCTGGAAGAGAGTCAGTCCCCAGACAGCTTGTTTAGTGCTAGGTGCTACATGAGCGACTGGGGGAAAGTGACCAACATCTGCCCAAGCAACTCAAGGTCTAAGATACTCAGCAGAAAACAACCTGACATGATGTACACACAAGTGCAATAGTGGCACACAGCCATGGTGGGCAACCAACTGCTCTTGATTTGGCTAATGGATCCACTCAGTGACATGGAACACATAGCTGGAACTGGAAAACAAGTCAGAACCATATCCAATATCAAGTTCCCACCAATCATAGGAAACCAGAGGGCCTACACCTTTTAAATTCACTCTAAAATAACAATGGTTATCCCATTTATCTGCTGCAGACTTCACTTTTTATTGTAGAATTTGCTTCTCTTTTTCACATGGATGCTGAACCTGAGGAGAGAATCAGCCCATGGCACCTCACCAGGGCCCCAGCTGAAACCATATAGTAATGGGGGAAATGAGCAAGAATGCTGTTTTCTTGGTGAATTTGGTATCAGCACAAGGGTGAAGGAGATAGACACAGAGAACGCTCAACTCCTACCAAACCAGATATCCAGAGACACAGAGGCTCCCAAGACCTCATCACTGAAGTAGACCTAAAACTAACCCAACATGGCTCAGGGAACTTAGTGGAAGAGGGGGCAGAAAGATTGTTAGAGCCAAAAGTTGGGACATTATGCACAGAGACATTGCCTCTTCCCCACAACTGATGGCTACACCCACAATGCACAACCCACATTCCCCAAAGAGGAGGGTCCCTTCAGAGGGGGGAGGACAGGGAGGAGGCTAACAATGGTATCAACATAACTGTATACACATTATGTACATAACTAATAAAAAAAGAAAGAATGGTATGAGTTTTTCCTTTAAAACGAAACCCACCAGCTCGAACTGAAAGTAGCAACATCTATTGGTCCAATTCACTTTTCACCAATATGAAATATCATTATTGTTCCTTTTAACAATTTTGCCTTAAAACTTTCCGTGTGCTAAACTTATATGCTCTATTTCTACTGTCCCATAATCTCAGTGCAACCTTCTGCAGCATTCCTCTTCCACTTTCTTCTTCCAAGCAGAAATTAACTTTTCAAGTTGCCTTTGGTTCCATTCTTTTCATCATAGATGGCTAAGAAGATAGATTGTTCTTCCCCATATTCTCATGTTATGTTTGATAAGGGTAAATAGAGTTAACTAGGGAAAGTTATACTGTGAATATATTGTCTGCACCACATGAATCATTCTTTCTGATAGAAATGGAAGAGAATGGAGAAGGGATGTCAATAATATGGCACAGAAGAGAGTCCCCACACTTGGTTGCTTACAAAACATCAGTATAGTAAATTATATATATGTCAAAATACCTTTTTGAGGACTCCAGAATCCATCTAGCAAGTTAAAATCCCCAGAAAAGCAAAACACAAGAACATTTTCCTTAAAACATGGTAGACAATTTCATTTTTGCCTTGTCTGCTTCCTTTTCAAGTTGGCATTGCACAGCACTAAGTAGAGGACTTTATAACCCATGACTTCTTGCTTAAAGGGAAAGGAGAGTTTAGAGCATGTACTCAATTTTCTAGTCTCACAGCGAGCTTTCTCAAGAGTCAGTTTTGCATCACCTTGTATACCAATGGCATAGCTTGAACGAAGAGCTAAAGCACAGAGAAAGAAAAGACTGCTTGCTACACTCATCACAAGCCTGAAGGTAATGATGCCTCCCTAGGAAGTCTGAATGTATGGTGCCTCCAATGTCCCAGGCTTTCAGTGAATCCCAAGAAGGACCTCTTTCCAAAGCACTGACAGTGTTGGAATATACTGATAAGATCAGGTAAAGACAACGGAAAGCTTATCTTTAATACCCAGATCTGCAGTACAGTAGTCAGACATCAGAAAGAGTGGGGGAAAGCACAGCATAAAAATGTTTTGGGCTAGAGAGGTTGCTTAGTGATTAAGGTGCTTGTTTGCAAAGCCCAAGGACCCAGGTTCAGTTCCCCAATAAGCCGGATGCACAAGGTGGCATCTGGAGTTCATTTGCAGTGGCTAGAGGCCCTGGTGGGCCCATATTCATTTTCTCTCTCCTTGCAAATAAATGAATAAAAATATTTTAAAAGACATTTAATATTTTATTTATTTGAGAGAGAGAGAGAGGCAGATAGAGAGAGAAAGGGCAAACCAACTCCAGATGCATGCACCACCTTGTATAATTGGTATGAGTGGGTACTGGGGAGTCAAACCTGGATCCTTTGGCTTTGCTGGCTATTGCCTTAACTGCTAAGCCATCTCTCCAGCCCCAAAATATTTTAAAATGAAATTGAAAACATATTATTTCTTTCCAGAAGGATTTAGGAGGAGAAGTGAGTACTTTTGAGTCTACAAAGTAGCCTGAGCGAGCCTTGGGCTGACCTAAATATTGTTCGGCTTGGCTATCAGTCCAATGGCCAACACCCTGGTTGTGATGTACTAAAGTGTAGCAGGATATCACTGTCAGGAAAACCTGGTAAAGATTATAGAGGATAACTGTGCTATTATTTCCTACAATTGCATTTTAATTTTCAACTATTTAAAAATGATCACTTTTTAATTAAAATGAAGATAGAGCTGTATATAAGTGCAGAACATTTGTATTTACAGGATTTGAATCTTGAATTAAATCATTTTGACTACACTGTGTCTACCGTGTTGACTCTTGTGAGTTACAATACAGTGAGCTTGAATTTTGTTCAGTCTTGATCTCAGTAAAGTTTCCACCTCAGTTCTGTACAAAGATAAAGAAAAAGGACTCTCGTGTTCAGGATGTTTATGATGTCATTTGTGATTTCTCAGTTAAGTCTCATATGGCATTATTTAAACATATGCATTAAGAATGACAGAGAAGGAGGATGGAGAGATGGCTTAGCCGTTAAGTGCTTGCCTGTGAAGCCTAAGGACCCCAGTTCGAGGCTCGATTCCCCAGGACCCACGTAAGCCAGATGCACAAGGAGGCGCATGCATCTGGAGTTTGTTTGCAGTGGCTGGAGGCCCTGGCGTGCCCATTCTCTCTCTCTCTCCCTGTTTCTGTATCTCTCTCTCAAATAAATAAATAAAAATAAAATATTTTTAAAAAAGAATGACAGAGAAGAACTTGTATGCACACACATGTAACATGAAGGCAGGAGAGCAATTATTTAGGAAGAAGAAGGAGAGAGGAGAGCAACATGAGAAATGGGAATGAATTATGTAGTGGGAATGGTCAAAGTACATGATGTATCTGAACAAAAATGTCATTAAGAAACCCCTGGCTTTGTACAATGAATATATGTCAATAAATCTTTTTTTTTTAAGTGAAGAATGAACATGCAATGATGTATCTGAGCACTTTATATTCAATACCAGCACAGCGTGTGTGTGTGTGTGTGTGTGTGTGTGTGTGCGCGCGCGCGCGCGTGTATTTGGGTGTAGTTTCAGTCCACTTGACATTGAATTTTTGCTAGTTTGATTCATCATTAATCCTCATGACATGTAAACTACATGAGCCACACAAGATTTGAAGATATCAAAATTAAAAGTGAAACTTTTGTGATTATTACTGGCCATGCATCAATAATAATTTTATTAAGTTATGATGAGGTAATATATACAAATATTTCCCAGAAAGGTATCAAACAAGTGTCCATGTTTTGTAATTTAGATTATAAAGTTATTGTGAAAATAAGTACTTAAGCAATAATACTGTGGCCCACTGTAATTATTGCTGATTTTTTTCTTTCAGTGGACATAATTCCTGATATTGATGGGGACAGAAAACTACACAATTGTAACAGAGTTCATTATTTTGGGATTAGCAGAGGATGCTACAGCTTGTGCCATTTTATTTACTGTGTTTCTAG
>PVKW010059155.1:0-10272 GCA_004027895.1 Orientallactaga bullata | reverse complement strand
GGAGGCTTTATTTTAGAGGAAGAAAAGAAAGCTGATATAATGCAATGTGGTGTTTAAGGATCACATGACCAATGGGAACTCATTTAAGAAAGCATTTTGCATCCCTCAGCAAGTACTCTGCTCATGAAATACAGCACTCCACGAGGGAACTTCCCAAACATGGCTTCCCAGCACCCCCAAAGCAGAGTCCGCTACGAATGAGATCAGCCTACATCTGCAAAAATGTCCAGCGTTCAAAGTTTTGGCTTTGGTTCCCTGCTCTGACACTGATTCATAGAGATAATGAGAAACTGCTTAGATTGCTCATACATTCGTTTCCTTGTGCATGAAGTAGAAAGATGGCAAGGCCAGCCTTCAGAGAAGTGCTGATTTTATTCAGGTAATACTTAGCATTTCTTGAAGAAATTTTCTTTGTCTTTTCCATAACCATCTTTTAATTGAAATGTTTTTTTCAGACTTGTCATTCCTCATCTCTAAAATGAAGACATCATTATGGGCTCAAAGATCCCTTCCAGTTTAACCACTCTGAGGTTGACTGCAGATTGTTTCATCTAATCTCAGTCAGGGATGAACTTAGAGATATTTCAGGGTCAGAGAAAAGCATTTGCTAATAGCTCTTGCTCCTTTACTAAAATGAACGGCGCAATATGTACATTTTTTTGTACCTTTAACTTTTAGCAACTGCTGGGAATTACAAACAAAAGAAACATGGGCAGTAAAACCATATTGTGTCTAATCATTTGCTTAAAAGTAGCCCCTCACCCTATTGTCAAGAAAGTAATAGAAGCCTGATGTGAAGTCACTCTCAGCGCTTGGGAAACAGAGGTAGGAGGATTGCTATGAGTTCAAGGCCACTCTGAGACTACATAGTGAATTCCAGATCAGCCTGGGCTAGAGCAAGACCCTACCTTTAAAAACCAAAAAATGAAAGAAAGAAAGAAAAGAAAAGAAAGAAAGAAAGAAAGAAAGAAAGAAAGAAAGAAAGAGAGAGAGAGAGAGAGAGAGAGAAAGAAAGAAAATAGTGATTCACTTTATATACATTATTAAAGTCACACAGTAATCCCTCCATAATAATGCAAGGACATTTCAGGACTGTGGACTGACAGTGAGTCATACTTTGCTGTGTTTGGCCCATTACCAATGACATATTCATAAATGCATGCATATTTCAGTAGCTACTTCCACATACTTGCCTTTCTAGCATTTAGCAGAATATTTCACCGTAAAATTACATGAGTACTATTAAATAATGTTGCATCGTGTAGAAAATACACATATGTACTTTTCATTATATATGTTCTTGCATATTGTTACATTGATACTTGAAGAGATGTGCCTATCATCATAATCATACCATGAAGGACTTGTGGGAAATATTGTATTTGGAGGCTTATTAGTGATTGACATAAACCCACAAAGAAGCTACTTTAAATAGTTTGTGGGGTAGTTTGAAAGCATACACAAATATGTTGTAGAACAAAAAAAGAATGAAGCTGATAATTATGATCACAATTAGCCTTAGTTTTCAGTGTTTACCATCCTAGTAGATGACAATTACTTACATAACATGAAAAGGAACAAAATCAGGTGGGTGTGACAGCATAGGCCTAGGATCCCCACACTCAGAGACTGAGACAGGAGGATCATGAGTTCAAGGCCAGCCTGAGCAACATAACAAAACCTTGTCTCAAAAAAAGAATAAAATCACCAGGCATTGTGGCTCACGCCTTTAATCCCAGCACTCAGGAGGCAGAGGTAGGAGGATCGCCATGAGTTCAAGGTCACCCTAAGACTACATAGTGAATTCCAGGTCATCCTGGGCAAGGGTGAGACCCTACCTCAAAAAACTAAAAATAAAAATAAAAATAAAAAAGTGACAGATGTTTAGAAAAATATATGTGTGAACATACTATAAGCTGTAATTAACACTAAAATGATAAGCTTTTGTTATTGTTATTATTATTATTGTTATTGACTTTTTGAGGTAGGGTCTCATTCTAGCTCAGGCTGACCTGGAATTCACTATGTAGTCTCAGGGTAGCCTCAAACTCATGGCAATCGTCCTAACTCTGCTTCCCAAGTGCTGGGATTAAAGGCGTTCGCCACCACACCCAGCTCCACTTCGGTTATTTATTTATTTATTTATTTATTTATTTTTGGTTTTTCAAGGTAGGATTTTACTTTAGCCCAGGCTGACCTGGAATTCACTATATAGTCTCAGGGTGGCCTCAAACTCACAGTGATCTTCCTACCTCTGCCTCCCAAGGGCTGGGATTAAAGTGTGCCACCATATCTGGATTCTGCTTTGTTTTTTTTTGTTTTTTGTTTTTTTTTTTTGTTGTTGTTGTTGTGTTTTTTGTTTTTTGGGTTTTTTTTTTTTTTTTTTTTTTTTTTTTTTTTTTTTTTTTTTTTTTTTTTTTTTTTTTTTTTTTTTTTTTTTTGGTTTTTCGAGGTAGGGTCTCACTCTACCTCAGGCTGACCTGGAATTCACTCTGTATTCTCAGGGTGGCCTTGAACTCACAGCGATCCTCCTACCTCTGCCTCCTGAGTGCTGGGATGAAAGGCATGAACCACATGCCCAGGTCGCTTTGTTATTTTTTAATGTTTATTTATTTATTTGTAAGCAAAGACAGAGAAGACAGAAAGAGAGGGAGAGAATGGGCATGCCAGGGCCTGTATAGCCACTGCACATGAATTCCACATGTATGCACCACTTTGTGCTTCTGGATTTACATGGGTACTGGAGAATCAAACTTGGATCCTTAGGCTTTGCAGGCAGGTACTTTAACCGCTGAGACATCTCTCCAGCCCCAAGCTTTTATTATTAATGCTATATTTTGGTGAGGAAAAATATCAAATTTCCGTTTTAAAGAAATTCGGAAGCCGGGCGTTGTGGCACACGCCTTTAATCCCAGCACTCGGGAGGCAGCGGTAGGAGGAGTGCTATGAGTTCGAGGCCACCCTGACACTACATAGTGAATTCCAGGTCAGCGGTCAGCCTGAGCTAGAGTGAGACTCCACCTCAAAAAAAAAAAAAAAAAAGAAGAAAAGAAATTCAGACTAGAGATGGCTCAGCAGTAAATGAGCTTGCCTGCAAAGCCTAATGACCCAAGTTCAATTCCCCAGTACCCATGTAAGCCAGATGCACAAAGTGGCATATTCATCTGGAATTCATTTGCAGTGGCTAGAGGCCCTGGCATGCTCATACTCTGTCTCTTTTTCTCTCTGTGTGTCTGTATCTCTCTGCTTGCAAATACATAAATAATTTTTGTTGTTTTTATCAAAGTAGAATCTCACTCTAGCTCAAGCTGACCTGAATTCACTATGTAGTCTCAAGGTGGCCTCAAACTCATGGCAATCCTCCTATCTCTGCCTCTGGAGTGCTGGGATTAAAGGCATTTGCCACCACACCCGGATAATAATTTTTTTAAATAAGCATTTTTTATATTTTATTTATTTCTTTATTGAGAGAGAGATAGAGAATGGGCACACCAGGGCCTCCAGCCACTGCAAACAAACTCCAGGTGCATGCGCCTCCTTGTGCATCTGGCTTACGTGGGTCCTGGAGAGTCAAACCTGGGTCCTTTGGCTTTGCAGGCAAATGCCTTAACTGCTAAGCCATCCCTCCAGCACCCCCCCCCAACTTTTTTTTTAAGAAACTCAGATTAGGGCTGGAGGGATGTGTTTGCCTGCAAAGCCAAAGGACCCAGGTTTGATTCCCCAGGACCCACATTAGCCAGATGTACAAGGTGGCGCATGCATTTGGAGTTCATTTGCAATGACTGGAGGCTCTGGTACGTCCTCTTTCTCTCTGTTAAATAAATAAATTAAATTAAATTTGAAAAAAGAAACTCAGACTAGCCAGATATGGTACATGCCTTTAATCCTAGCACATGGAAGGCTGGAGTAGGTGAATCACCATGAGTTCAAAGCCAGCCTAGCCTATAGAGTGACTTCTATGTCAGCCTGGACTAGAGTGAGACCCTGCTTCACTCAAACAAGGAAACCTTCAAAATTGCAGTACCTTTATTAAAGAGAGATTATTACTCATTTTCCAAGAGTCTCAAGGCAAATGGAGTGGTCTGTGTTGATGGAGTGGTTCTACTCCAGGCCATCATTCAAGTACCTTCTCTCTTAGTTTCCTGCCCTCCCTGGACATTTCCATGCACAAAAATTGGGTTGCAGGCACACTGGCATCAGCTCAGTGGAAGGGAAAAGAGTGGAAAACCAAAGCATGTTCTTTTCAACCAGATGAATCACTGACACAGATCTCTTTGGCTTTCCGTTCATTGGAAAGAACCTTGTTCCAACTAGTTACATTAGTCTTCTTGTATATGAAGTAGAAAGATGGGAAGATGGGGGCTGGAGAGATGGCTTAGAGGTTAAGGCACTTGCCTACAAAGCCAAAGAAAGGACCCCAGTTCGATTCTCCAGGACTCACATAAGCCAGATGCACAAGGGCATTTGCAGTGGCTAGATGCCTTGGTGCACCCATTCTTTCTTTCTATCTATCTATCTATCTATCTATCTATCTCTTTCTGCCTCTTTATCTCTCTCAAATAAATAAATAAATGAAAGAAAGATGGGAAGGCATTGATTAAATTATACAATACTTAAAACTTTCTTTTTTTTTTAAAGATTTTATTTTTATTTATTAGAGACAGAGAGAGGGAGAGAGGGAAAGAGTGAGAATGGGCACGCAAGGGCCTTCAGCCACTGCAGACGAACTCTAAACACATGTGCCACCATGTGCATCTGGCTTATGTGGGACCTGGAGAATCGAACCAGGGTCCTTAGGCTTCACAGGCATGTGCCTTAACCGCTAAGCCATCTCGCCAGCCCCTTAAAACTTTCTTCTCCTTTTCAAAGGAAGGGCCATCATGTATCTAAGAGGTAGAGAAGATAAATTTGACATTGTGAATGTTTGGAGAAACTAGCAATTGTCCTCTTTTACAATTCTTACTCATCATAGTGGGAAAGTTTAGCAGAAAGGAAGTAAGATAATGTTCAATACAGTGTTAATAAGGATAAATACATGAGAAGGCCTAGAAATATGAAAGCATTAAGTATAAAAATACAAATTTTGAGATTTTCCCACAAAGAGCATTTAAATTAATATAAACAGCTGTGGTTTGCCCTTCAAGGGTTCATTTGTTGGAGCCACAACTTCCGACCAGTTCTCACCGTTTCCACCAGTACCAATATTAAGAAGTGGTGAGGGCTGGAGAGATGGCTCAGCAGTTGAGGCACTTGCCTGCAAAGCCTAAGGACCCAGGTTCAATTCCCCAGTACCCCCTTAATACCAGATGTACAAAGTGTCACAGATGTCTGGAATTCATTTGCAGTGGTGATAGGCCCTGGCATGCCCATTCTCTTTCTCTTTCTCTCTCTCTCTCTCTCTCTCTCTAATAAATAAATAAAATATTTTTTTAAACTAGTGAGCTGAGCCAGGCGTGGTGGCGCACGCCTTTAATCCCAGCATTCGGGAGGCAAAGGTAGGAGGATTGCCATGAGTTTGAGGCCACCCTGAGATTACATAATGAATTCCAGGTCAGCCTGGGCTAGAATATACACACATGTATTCACTCATGCACACTCCCTTGAAAAATTGAAAAATGAAGAAAAAAAACTAGTGAGGCAGTGTCAGGCACTGTGAGGTCATGGATATCCAGGCTATTTTGTGTCTGGAGGAGCATGCTATAAGGAGTCCTACTCTTCCTTTGGTTCTTACATCCCCTCTTCCGCAATGGACCCTGAGCCTTGGAAAGTGGGTTTGAGATGTTTCAGGGCTGAGCACTCCCCTATCACTTCTTCTCAGCACCATGGTGCCTTCTGAGTCATCCCAATGTTGCCACCATCTGAAAAGAAAAGCTTCTCTAACCAAAAGTGAGAGTAGCATTAATATATGGGTGCGGACATTAAAAGAAGTGCTTACTGGTCAGTTTGGTGAACATAGTATATACATTTAGCAAGACACCAGCAGACATTACACCCTTAGGACTCATGACTACCCCTATCGTAGGTTTTCAGTATCAGGGATGTATTCCCTCCCATGGAGCGGGCCCCCAGTCCAATTAGAGAGCAGTTGGTTTTCCCCATAACAGACATGCCACTATTGTACCCATTGCCTCATTTGGCCTGGCTGGCCAAAGTTAAGGTTTTCAGTGTTCACTATTGAGTATCTTCACTGGTGATTTCTCTCTCCCATTGAGCTGCATACAGCATAGCTTTTTCCAACTTTCTGTAAGCTGGTCCACATGGAGGAGGCTTTCAGCTCAGCTCCAGCAGGATTTCTCAGTGACCTTGCCACCCAAGTATGTGGAGTCTTCAGCAATAGGGTCTTACCATCTATTCCTGGTGGGAAACCAAGGTCCTCGGCAATGGCCTATAATGTTTTGGGGATATCTATGACCTCTCTGGCCAACTGCTCACTGAAAGGTATCCCATCCCTGGCACTGAAAATTTTCTAGTAACAATCTATGGCTTCTGAGTGTTCCATTGTCAGGAAAAGTAGGTTTCCATATGACTTATTTATATTCTCTTAGAGTTTGATTAGCCCTCCCTCCACCTTTCCTTTTCTCAATCTCTTCCCCTGACCTCACTTAGGCCTTTTCACCCCCATTAATCTGTTCTTCTACTTACATATATACAATACCATCCTATTAAGTACCCCACTCCCTCCCTTTCTATTCCCATTATATCCCCTTTATAGCTTACTGGCTTCTGCTACTGAGTTTTTTGTTTTTTTTTCTCACATAGAAGTCCAATCATTTGTAGCTAGGATCCACATATGAGAGAGAACATGTGACGTTTGGCTTTCTGGGCCTGGGTTACCTCACTAAGTATGATCCTTTCCAGATCCATCCATTTTCCACCAAATTTCATAATTTCATTTTTCTTGACTGCTGAATAGAACTCCATTGTATAAATGTACCACATCTTCATTATCCATTCATCAGTTGAGGGCCATCTAGGCTGGTTCCATTTCCTAGCTATTGTGAATAGAGCAGCAATAAACATGAACGAGCAAGTATCTCTAAGGTAGTGAGAAGAGTCATTAGGATAACATGCCTAGGAGTAGTATAGCTGGGTCATATGATAAATCTATTCTTAGCTGTCTCAGGAACCTCCACATTGATTTCCACAATGGCTGTACCAGATTACATTCCCACCAACAGTATAGAAGGGTTCCTCTTTTTCTGCATTCTTGCCAGTATTTATTGTCATTTGTTTTCTTGATGGCAGCTATTTTGACAGGAGTGAGATGGAATCTCAAAGTAGTTTTAATTTGCATTTCCCTGATGGCTAAGGATGTAGTACATTTTTTAGACATTTATATGCCATCTGTATTTCTTCTTTTGAAAATTCTCTGTTTTATTTAAAAAGAAAATCCCAACTTCTTGTTTAATTGATTTTATATATTATACTCATATATAAAATCAACACATAAAAACACATATAAATATATACATATAAATGTATATATATGTGCATATATATATATATATATATATATATATATATATATATATATATAATTTTGTTGTTGTTGTTTTTTGAGGTAGAGACTCACCACTCTGGCCCAGGCTGACCTGGAATTAACTTTGTAGTCTCAGGGTGGCCTCGAACTCACAGTGATCCTCCTACCTCTGCCTCCCGAGTGCTGGGATTAAAGGCATGTGCCACCACACCCGGCTAAATGTATATATTTATGTATGTATATGTGTGTGTGTGTGTGTGTGTGTGTGTGTGTTGGTTTATATTTCATTAACTTCTACCCTGATCTTAATTATTTCTTCCCACTTACTATCTTGGGTTTTGGTTTGTTCTTATTGCTCCAAGGACTTATGGTGTGTCATTAAGCTATTTGAGATCTTTTTACTTTTTTCTTGTTGTTTTTTTTTAAAGATCTTATTTTTTTAATTTATTAGAGATGGGAGGTGGGGAGAGAGGAAAACAGTGAAAATGGGTATGCCAGGGCCTCTAGCCATTGCAAATGAACTCTAGACACATGCGCCACCATGTGTATCTGGCTTATATGGGACCTAGAGAATCAAAATGGGATCCTTAGGCTTCAGAGGCATGTGCCTTAATTGCTAAGCCATCTCTCCAGTCTCTTTTTGGTTTTGGAGGCAAAGTGAGACTCTGCATCAGTGTAGCCCAGGTGGATTGAAGCTCATTCTGTAGCCCTAAACTGGCCTTGAATCCACAACAATCCTCCTACCTCATCCTCCTACCTCAGCCTCCTGAGGGCTGGGACTAAAGGAGTACACCACCACTCCTGGTGAGATCGTTCTGATTTTTTTTTTTTTTTCCAAGGTAGGGTCTCGCTCTAGCCCAGGCTGACCTGGAATTCATTATGTAGTCTCAGGGTGATCTCAAACTTGAGGTGATCCTTCCAAGATGATCCTACCTCTGCTTCCTGAGTACTGTGATTAAAGGTGTGTGCCACCATGCCCAGCCTGATTTTTTAATTTAATTTTATTTTTATTTTTTAGTTTTTCGAGGTAGGGTCTCACTTTAGCTCAGGCTTTCTTGGAATTCACTATGTAGTCTCAGGGTGACCTCAAACCCATGGTGATCCTCCTACCTCTGCCTCCCGAGTGCTGGGATTAAAGGTGTGCACCACCATACTTGTCTCCTGCCTGATTTTTTTAGGTAGGTACTTAGAGCCATAAATTTCATTGTATCCAATAGGTTCTGATATGTTGTGTTCTCATTTTTATTCAATTGTTGGAACTTTTCTGTTTGTTTCTTTCTTAAATTCTTCAATGACCCATTCATCATTCAAAAGTGTATTGTTTGGGCTGGAGGGATGCCTTAGTGGTTAAGGCGCTTGCCTGCAAAGCCAAAGGACACAGGTTCGATTCCCCAGGACCCACGTTAGCCAGATGCACAAGGGGGACCATGCATCTGGAGTTGGTTCGCAGTGTCTGGAGGCCCTGGTGCACCTATTCTCTCTCTCCCTCTTTCTCTGCTGAATAAATAAATAGATTTTTTAAAAAAAATTTAAGTGTATTGTTCAAGCTGGACGTGCTGGTAGGAGGATCACCATGAGTTCGAGGCCACCCTGAGACTACATCGTGAATTCCAGGTCAGCCTGGGCTAGAGTAAGACCCTACCTTGAAAAACCAAAAAAAAAGGGGGGGGGAGGGTGTATTGTTCAATCTCCATGAGCTTGTCTATTTTCTGTAATTTTTCTTACTATTGATTCTAGGTTTAGTCCATTGTGGTCAGATAGAACACAAGAAGTTATTTTAGCTCTCTGGGCTGCCTGACTACTGCTGAACCTCCAGGTTCTGGTATGTTTCCCTTGGTCTTGGCTGGGCTGAGCTGATGGGACAACCCCCTAGTCCCTATTCCCACATGGGCTCTTTACCCCCTCCTGCCCTCCACATGGCAGGAGCTCTTTGTACTTTTTTTTCTGTCCTCTCTAACTTTTTTTAATGGTTTTTTCAGGCCCACCATGTGGGTTCTCACACACATGTGGGTGTATTCATTATCCTTCCCATCTTTCCTTTGGTTCTGTACTTCCCTCAATAAATATAACAATTTAGTAATTTTTTAAAAAAGAAGTTATCTTAATCTTCCTATATTTTCTGGGACTTGCTTTGTGTCCTAATATGTGACCATGGGCTGCTGAGGAAAATACATGTTCTTCAGTGTTTGGGTACAGTGTTCTATAGACTTCTGTTAGGGCCATTTGATTTATATCATTTAACTTCAATGTTTCTCTGTTTATTTTTTGTCCAGATAACCTGTCTATTAGTAAGACTGAGTTATTAAAGTCACCCATTATTATTGTGTTGGGCTTAATCTCTTAATTTACATCTAGAGTAAAAATCTCACCAGGTCAGCCTGGGCTAGAGTGAGACTCTGAAGAGATGGCTTAGTAGTTAAGCGCTTGCTTATGAAGCCTAAGGACCCCAGTTCGAGGCTCAATTACCCAGTACCCACGTAAGCCAGATGCACAAGGTGACACATGCATCTGGAGTTCATTTGCAGTGGCTGGAGGTCCTGGAGTGCCCGTTCTCTTTCTCTTTCTCTCTGCCTCTTTATCTCTGTGTCTATCTGTTGCTAATAAATAAATAAAAATAAAAACAAAAATTAAAAAGACAAATTATATATATATTCAAGGTTATTATTGAAAAGTGTGTATTGATTCCTGTCATTCTGTGGCGTTTGGGTTTTTTAGTCCTCAATTGCTTAACAACTATCCTAGCAATATTTATTGTTTCCCTATAGCTCCTTGGCTGTATTTATCCTTATCTT
>PVKW010059154.1:0-10294 GCA_004027895.1 Orientallactaga bullata | reverse complement strand
CACGGCTCGTCCCGCCCACCCGTAGCCCCGCCCCATCTCCGCCCGCCTACAGATCTCCCCGCCCACTTCTTAGGCCCGCCCCCAGCCGGTCCCGCTCGTCCTCTCTCCTTCTTCCTTCCCCACCCCTTCCCCCTCGTCCTAGTCCTCAGCTCGCTCGGCCCCCTCCTTAGCCCCGCCTCTCACCGGACGGCCCCGCCCACGAAAGCGTCCATATTTCCGGTCTGCGCGAGGGGCGGGGCCTGGCGGGGGCGGGGCCTTACCCGGAATGAAAACAAACGGCGGCCGCTCGCTGCTGCATCCGGGCACTGGACGGCTGGCGGCCGGCGCTGCGGTGGCGCAGGTAAGAAGGCGGCGGCGGCGGGCGACCGCGACGCGGGGCCTCGGCGTCACTGCGCGGCGACCCGGCTCCCGGCGGCCGTCAGCCCCGGCGGAGACCGGCCCTGAGCGGAGAGGCGCGGCGCGGACCCCGGGGCCCGGTCCGGCCCGGCTCGCGGGTGTGCGCGGTGGGGAGGTGGCCGGCGACGCTGCGCGGAGGGTCGCGGTGGCGGCGGCGTGTGCGCACGCCGGGCTGTCTCGGGGCTGTGCTTAGCCACACGCTGCTCACGGTGTCTGCAGCCCTGACCTCGTTGTTGCTGACCCCTTCCTCGTCCTCGTCCTCGTCGTCTTCCATTTTCCCGCGGGATTCTGTCCTAGCGCGGGGGTGGTCCGTTCAGGCCGAGGGCAGGCTGCCGTGAGCCTTTACAGAAGCGAAAGTGAAAGTTTTGTTTTTGGTTTTTCCGAGGTAAGGTTTCACTCTAGCCCAGGCTGACCTGGAATTCACTGTGTAGTCCCAGGGTGGCCTCGAACTCGCGGTACCTCTGCTCCCAGTGCTGGGATTACAGGCGTGCGCCACCACGCCCGGCTGAAAGTGAGAGTCTTAACGTTCATTTGGTCCTAATGGATTTCCCCTTTTCCTCTTCACAGCGCAACAGGCAGGCCTGAAACATTTAGTTGTAATCGAAAACGGTTGTGTGTTACACTTGCCTTCTTTTTAATTGGATTTAACACGGGCTCTCTGGTCTGATGAGTTTGGAGGCAGTCTCACTCGAGCCCGGGTGGATCTGGAACTCACTCTAGCCCAGGCTGTCTTCAAACTCAACGCGGTCCTCCTACCTCAGCCTGGGGAGTGCAGGGACACCACGCCCAGTTTAGCATCACATCTGTGCAGTAGATTTACTCTCTGGTGGGTGGCGCACACACAGAGACTGGGTTTGTAACAGCCGTTGCTCCTTTGGCCACGTAGTGGTTTGCAGTGGTCTCTGAAGGCCTTTCCTGGCCTTCCAAATAGTTGGGCACAGGTAAGTGGCCCATGAAATTATTCTTTCTACCTCCCTCTGAGGTCATGTATCTTAGTAGAATTCCTGAAGATTCATGAATTCACATATCCATGGTCTCTGAAGTTACTTGTGTTTGAAAAGTAAGAAGGGATTTATTAGTGATCAGAAATACACACAGCAGTCTTTTTTCCTTTTCATTGTGACTATCAAACTGTCTTAAAACATACTTGCAGTAAATAAATTAAAAAACAAGTTTTTAGAGCACACTTAAGCCATCAAAGGAATTTGACTTAGCAATGATGTCAGCCCTCAATAGAAAACAAGAATATAGCTAGGTACATTAATTTCTTTAGTGTTTCAACTCTGTAGAACTCACTCATCCACCAGCAAGAATCGTTTTCTTCTTAGTTTCTTGTGACAGGCCTAACTGGGCAGACCAAGCACTCCACTGTACCTGCCCCAGGCTCCTAGCTCTCACACGCCTTTGAATCCTAAGCTATTGCCAGACATCTCACAGCCCCTCCTGGCTTGTGCTTCTATGAAAGAGAGAAATCTTATACCGGGCAAGCAGAGGGACATTTGTGATGGAGTGCAGTGTCCAGTATACTGGGCAGAAGTCCAGGGCTGCCTAGGGCACTAATTTTGTGACTTTGTCCAGTGGTTTTACAGAGCTGGGGCTTGGAGTTCTCTGCTATGAAGTGGTTGACTCTGTTGGGTTTGAGTAGAATGTGCAGGTGTGCTGCTGTGCCATTAAATACCATGGGAGCCCGGTGTGGTGACTCACACCTGTAATCCAGGAACTGAGAAGGCTGAGGCAGGTGGATTGCCCTGAGCTCCAGGCTGGCCTATGCTAGTGAGCTCTCTTGTCTCCAATACTACCACTATAATAACAATAATAGAAATATTCTATTGTTATAAGTTCTTTCCTTTTGAAAGTTCACCTACAGTTTTCCACTTACTGATGTAGTGTAAGCTCACGGCTCCTTATGCTTAACTACCAGAGTGGTCAGTATAAGAGAATTTGTACGCTGTGTATTGAGTTGCTTAAGGAGGTGGGTTCCTTGAAGGATGTCATTCCTTATGCTTCTTTGAGAATAATAGCAGGGTAAGAAATAGAAAAGTTGAGCTGGGGATGCTGTCCAGTGGAGCACTTGCCTAACATGTGGTGCCCCAGTTTTCTCTGTAGTACTAAAATCCCCTCTCCTTTGAGGAAATAGAAAGTATACTAATCCTGCTACATGGCAACAACTCTGAAATGGACACTTGATGTCATGTGCTCACATAAATTGAATCCCTAGTAAGGAGTTCCATGTTTCTGACTTGTAGGAGGTCTGGAGATCATGGAAACCTTAGTCATTTAGATCAGACCAGATGGGGATGGGCAGATCAGCTTACTGTCTGTATACACACCTCAGGGCACTTGAAAATGTCAAGTGGGGTTGTAGTTGATACACAGTTTTGTTTTCAAGGATGGCACAGAAGAAATATCTTCAAGCAAAATTGACCCAGTTTTTAAGGGAAGACAAAATCCAACTATGGAAACCTCCATATACAGATGAAAATAAAGAAGTTGGCTTGGCACTAAAGGTATTTTTGCTTTAAGACATAAAGCATTAGCGGAGTTATAAATCTTGGGAAATAGGATTGTAAAGTCGTCAGAAACTACCAGGCATGTCCATGTAAACTTTGGTAGCACCAAAACCATTAGGAATGAGCAGGTTCCCAGTTCATTTTTTTCAGTGGTAGAGGTAGAACTCAGGGCCTCACACAGGCCAGGCAAAGCACTCTACCACTGAGCCATATCTCCAGCCCTTTTCCTGATATTTCATTCCTATGAACACGCTGCCTGACTTCCTGGGTATTGTATTAGTTTCCTTTCCTTCACTATAATGAAGTACCTGAGGCAGATTGACTTATAAAGAGGGGAAAAGGTTTTTTGGGGGTCATGGTCCAGAGGTTCCATAGCTTTGAGACTCTTGTCAGGGGATCCATCATGACGAGCTTGGGGTCCTGAACAGGAAGCTAAAGAAGGAGGATGTGGCTAGTAGGGTCCCATAATCCCTTTCTAGGCATGCCCCCAATAACCTAAGGGCCCTCCCACCACTTAAGGCAGTGTCACCCTGCAGGTCACGCCCTTGCTTTTCATACAAGGTCTTCTGGGGGATAGTGAAACCTTAGCAGCGTGTATTTTTTTTTTTTTCTCCAGGTAGGGTCTCACTCTAGCTCAGGCTGACCTGGTATTCACTATATAGTCTCAGGGTGGCTTTGAACTCATGGCGATTCTCCTTCCTCTGCCTCCAGAGTTCTGGGATTAAAGGCGTGCGTCACCACGCCCAGCTAGTGTGTACTATTTTTATCACACGTTGAATTTGCTTGCTATGGCTTGTTGGCTTGAAAACAAGTATAACATGACAAGAAAGACATTTGGTCTTTGACTATAGTTCCTGGCAGAGTTAAGACTCTAGGGCTGGGGAGATGGCTCATTGGTTAAAGGTGCTTCCTTGCAAAGTCTGCCTACTCAGGCTCAGTTCCCTAGTACCCATGTAAAGTTGATACAAAAAGTGGTGCATGAGGTGTGTGGGTGGTGTAGTGGTGACATAGCTGCCTTCCAAAAGGTGGTGCATGCATCTGGTGCAGCAGGAGACCCTGATAAACACACACACACACACACTTAAAAACGTCTTTTTAAAGACTTTTGCAAGAGTGGTATGAGTGATAGGAATATCCAACAAGGCTTGGTGGCCCTAGGCAGCTTCAGGAATTGCCAGACAGGATAAGAGGCTTGGCACTGTCAGCCCCAGTCTCCAGCTTCAGGAAGAGGAAAGAGACCAGAGATGGCTTTGATCATCAGTGGCCACTGATTTTATCAGTCATGCTTGGTAGTGTACCTTCATAAAAATCCCTAAATGATGTGCCTGGGAGCCTCTAACTTAGGAAATCCAGAAGGTGGGAGGTGGTACACTGTGTCCCTGTGGGGTCCAGCAGGTGGAACACCATGACTCTGCAGACAGAGGACGCTCCCACAGCCCTTGCAGGCTCCACCTCTCACCTTAGTGCTCACCTGTGTCCTTTGCAGAAACTTGACTAGCCTGTCCTAAGTACTTTGAGTCAGCGTAGCACATGGGCAGACTTGAAAGGGGGATGGTGGGAACCCTGGTCTTTGTAGTCAGGCAGAAGTGAGGGTAGCCCAGGGGACATGCTGGGCATCTGATGCCTGATGTGAGGAATTCTGTGGGCTGCACTCCTAGACCTGTAGAGCCTAACCTTGATTCTGAGTAGTCAGTGTCTGAGGTAGGCCACCCAGTTGATGTCAGGAGGGAACAATACCCTCTGTAGGAATTTTTTTTTTTTAATGAGAGAGAGAGAATTGGTGCAGCAGGGCCTCTAGCCACTTAAATTGAACTCCAGATGCATGTGCCACCTTATGCACATGGACAGTTTTGCACATACATCACCTTGTGCATCTGGCTTATGTGGGATCTGGGGAGTAGAACATGGGGTCCTTAGGCTTCACAGGCAAGTACCTTAACCACTAGGCTGTCTTGCCAGCCCTTTTGTGCTTTATGAAGCAGAGCCTTATGTAGCCCAAACTGGCCTGGCCTTGAACTAGCTCAAGGCTGGTTTGGGGTACTTCTTGCCTTGATCCCATTGTCTGTACTTCCTGAATGCTGGAATTATAGTCATGTGCCTCCGTGCCTGGCAGTAATTAGAATTTTTAGAAAATTGCAGGAAGTGATTATTTTGTTTATTTGCAATCAGAGAGAGATAGACGAGAGACTGAGAGAGAATGGGCACTCTAGGGCCTCAAGCCACTGCAAACAGACTCTAGACACATTGCACTACTTTGTGCATCTGGTTTGACGTGGGTACTGGGGAAACAAACTCAGGTCGTTAGGTTCTGCAGGAAGTGACTTAACCAGTGAGCCATCTCTCTAGCCCAGGAAGTGATATTTTAAAAGTATTTTAAAAGTTACATGTTTTTCGATGATAAAAATTGCATATCCACCTGGGTTAAAAATAAAGTATGGAACCAAATGTGGTGACACACAGTAATTCCAGCTTGCTAAAAGGTTGAGGCAAGAGGACCACCAGTAACTTGCTCAAGGACAGCTTGGGCTATATTGTGAGACCCTTGTCCTTAAAAAAAAAAGTAAGTTGGGCTGAAGAGATGGCTCAGCCCTTAAAGGTGCTTGCTTGCAAAGCCTGCCTGGGTTTCATTCCCCAGTTCCTATGTAAAGCCATATGCACAAAGTGGCACATGTATCTGGAGTTCGTTTAGAGCAGCAGGAGGCCTTAGTGTGCCGATAGTCAGTCAGTCTCTCTCTCTCTCTCTCTCTCTCTCTCTCTGTATCTCACACAATAGATAATTTAAAAAATTTTTAATGTAAGGTATTTAAATTTAACCCTGTTCTCACAAGTTTGAAAAATTAAGAATTTTTTCTCTGTGTTTTTCTCTCATTTTTCCCTTCCAGTGGCACTAAGTAATTCACTACTTGTTAGACTGATTCTTAAGTATATCGAGGTCGCAAAAGTCATTCACCTTTTTGTCCCCTTGGGATAGTCCCAGTTATTTTCACTTTATCTGCTGACTGTTTTACTGTCTGTGGGTGTCAGAGTCAGCACACCAGTTCTGCACCACAGTCCTTCACCCTGGTCTGGCCTGGCCTTTGCCTTTGCTTTAGGTTTCTGCATTGGTCCTACATTAAGCTGCGTCTTCTGATTTGTCTTCCTAGGACCTTGCTAAGAAGTACTCTGACAGGCTGGAGTGCTGTGAGAGTGAAGTGGAAAAGGTGATAGAAGAAATCCGCTGCAAAGCAGTTGAGCGTGGGACAGGAAATGAGAACTACCGAGCCACGGGAATTGCCACCATCGAGGTGTTTCTACCTCAGAGGCTGAGAAAAGTGAGTAACGTCCCATGTTTACATTGCTACCAAGAGTGATGTGATCAAACTGTGGTTTCTGCACAGCTCCGAGCTTCCTTAAATCACTTCCCATGCCAAAAGGCTGAAATTCTGGGCTCTGATCTTGACAAAGTGGGCTTGTTCTGGTGCAAACTTCAAAAATTAGTCACAGGCTGGGGAGATGGTTCCGTGATAAAGCACTTATTGTGCAAGTGGGCCAATCTGAGGTTGGATCCCCAGAACCCACGTAAATCTGCATGCATGTGTGAGTCTGAAATCCCAGTGTGTTTGCTACAAACTGGGAGGCAGCGTTGGGAGAATCCCTGGAGACTCACAGGCCAGAGAACACTGCCGGGGTGACAGGAGCTCCTGCCTCCAACTAGGTGAAAGGCAAGGACACACACTGGAGCCTGTCTTGACCTCCACACATACCCCATGGCACACATGCACCCACGTTCCCTCATACACACAGAGAATACATATACATGTGAAGATTGTTTTTAAAAAGCAGGGCTGGAGAGATGGATTAATGGTTAAGGCACTTGCCTGCAAAGCCAAAGGACCCAGGTTCAATCCCCCAGGACCTATGTAAGCCAGATGCACAAGGTGGTGCATGAGTCTGGAGTTCATTTGCAGTGGCTGGAGGCCCTGGTGCACCCATTCTCTATTTGCCGCTTCCTCTCTTTTTCAGATAAATAAATAAAATACTAAAAATAATATCAGGGCTGGAGAGATGGCTTAGTGGTTAAGATGCTTGGCTATGAAGCTTAAGGACTCATGTTTAACTCTCCAGGTCCCACATAAGCCAGACGCACAATAATGCAAGCACAGAAGGTCACACATGTGCACAAGGGGTGCACATGTCTGGACTTCAATGGCAGTGGGCTAGATTCTCTCTCTCTCTCTCATTTAAAAAAAAAAAGCTGGGCATGGTGGCACATGCCTTTAATCCCAGCACTTGGGAGGCAGAGGTAGGAGGATCACTGTGAGTTTGAGGCCACCCTGAGACTATATAGTGAATTCCAGGTCAGCTTGAGCTAGAGTGAGACCCTACCTCGAAAAACCAAGAAAAAGAAAAAAAGAAAAAAGAAAAAAAGAAAAGAGCTGGGTGTGGTGGCGCACGCCTTTAATCCCAGCACTCAGGAGGCAGAGGTAGGAGGATCACCATGAGTTCGAGGCCACCCTGAGACTACATAGTGAATTCCAGATCAGCAGGTCAGCCTGAGCTACAGTGAGACCCTACCTCGAAAAACCAAAAAGAAAAAAAAAAAGAAAAAAGGCTAGTTGGACTTGCCTCAAAAGAAAATCAGTCCCAGCGTCTGGGCATGGTTAGTGCCCGCCTGTAACCCCAGCAGTTGGGGAGGGGGAGGCAGAAGGACCTGGAGTTGAAGGCCAGTCTGGGCATAGGAGAGCCTGTCTCAAACAAAACAAAACAAGTGTCACAGAGCTGTGTGTGTCACTCTCTTTCTAGTTTAATGTTTTAAACTGTGGACATCAAAGTGGGCATGAGGTTTCCCCAAACCCTGTGCAGTAGGCACTTCCCATTGCTCACTCATCCTTCTCCCATGCTGGTAGAAGTCAGGTTCAGTCGGCTGAGTGCTCCAGCACGGCTGAAGTGACCACTTCATCTGAGGTCTGCATCCTCAGGAGTCCACGTCAGAGAAGTGTGAGTGCCTCTTGGGACTGACCAGTGTTAATCATTTTCAGAAGTAAAAGTCTGTATTTCAGAAGTTGTGCATGAATAGTCACAGCAGCAGCATTCTTTTCAGGTCTCACTCTATCCCAGGCTGACCTGGAATTCACTATGTAGTCTCAGGCTGGCCTTGAACTCACGGTGATCCTCCTACCTCTGCCTCTTGAGTGCTGGGATTAAAGGCGTGCGACACCATGCCTGGCTTTCAAGTATTTTTATTTATTTATTTGCAAGCACAGAGAGACGGGGTGGGGGAGGCAAACAGAGAGAATGGGTATGCCAGGGCATTTAGCCGCTGCAAACGAACTCCAGACACATGCACCACTTGATGCATCTACCTTTATGTGGGTACAGGGGAACTGAACTCAGGTTCTTGGGCTTTGCTGAGCCATCTCTCCAGTCTAGCAGCACTATTCTTAATGACCCAAAGGTGGCAAGAGCCCAAATGTCCCCCCATGGATGCAGGATAAGCAGCTGGTATATCCATAGCGTGTGACAAGTAGTGAAGTTCCGACCCGTCTGCAGCACGAGTGAGTCAGCCGTGCGTGGTGTGCTGCTGTTTACCTCCAGTGTCCGGAACAGGCACTTGCAGACACAAAGCGCATGCGTTGTTGTGGGTGGGGAGGAAAGGGTGGCACTAGGGTAGCGGATGGGAGTGAAGGCTGACGAATGCTCGTGCTCTGAACTCTGAGCACAGTGGTGGCTGCAGCCATGCCTGGTGCCCCTTGAGGACACTGCGGGCACCCTCTCAGCCTGTGCTGGGCTATCTGTGTTCATTGTCTCCTTAGTCCAGCAGTGTTTTAGTCACTAACCAGTCCCCTAGGTCCCCTGTGGAAACACCATTAGGATTTCATACACAGGGAGGAGCTTCCGCGGGGTTAGATAGAGGCGCACTCTCTGTGTCTTCCGCGGGGTTAGATAGAGGCGCACTCTCTGTGTCTTCCGCGGGGTTAGATAGAGGTGCACTCACTGTGTTTTCTTTGGAAACAGGATAAGAAACGCTTGCTGGAGACGCGATTGCAGGTCACTGGCAGAGACCTGAGGTCTAAGTAAGTACCGTGAGCTGTGTCCCAGCTGCTCTGTCCCTGTCCCTGCTGTATTGGCTCACTGGACCCTTGGGGACTGTCCTGTAAGCCAGAGAGACAGGTCCCACTGTCCTTTAATAGCAGAGAAAATGAAACCTGTTGGGGGAGGGGTTGTTCTTATGCTGGGCTCAGATTGGTAAGAGGCCACATATTTTTATTTACTTACTTGCAATCTGAGAGAGCAGAGAGAGAGAGAGACAGGTGGGTGCGCCAGGGCATCCAGCCACTGCAGACGAACTCCAGATGCTCCAGTGCTTAAGACTTGCTCCCACTTCTTAGCTTCCAGTAGGTTCAGGTGGGTGGGAAGTCCAGGCCTACTGCTCAGAAGATGCCCAAACATGTTAGGGCCAGTAGCTGGGGAGGAACAGGAGCCAACTGGGTCTCTGCCAAGCTCCAAGCTCAGCACGTTGCTCCTTTGAGTTGGTTCAGCACAGGCCAGCCGTGCCCTGCTTGTGCAGCTGACATGTCTCATTTCTTCTTTGGACATGAGGACTGATTGGGATGGAATCACCCAGTGCCCACCAGTAGACAATGGCATAGGACACCCCTGTTACAGGGCCTCAGGAAGATCCCAGAAGATGGGAGGTAAATTGGTCTGGCAGCTAGGACCCTCCTAGTCAGATGGCCAGCCCTGTAGTCCCCACTTCATGAAGAAAGAAGTGGTGAAGTAGGTTTATAGGAGGCCTGTCTTCTTGCAGTTTCAGACAGCCGCCTAGTGAGGCGGGCAGCAGAGGGAAAGCCTAGGTGTCTCTGAGTAAAAGGGATAAACGGCTGTTATGAGTCAAATCTTTCTGGTGGAAAACAAATAACAAATTTGCCTTCCACAGTTGTTACTGTTTTTATTTTTTAGAATAGCTGAAACCTTTGGCTTTCAAGAGAATTACATCAAGATTGTCATAAATAAGAAGCAGCTTCAACTAGGTATGTTCTGCCAAGACATGGGTCCTTCCACCACCCAACAGAGACATAATGATTCCCATTGCTCTCTTGCTTTGTCACACTTAGAACCCAGAGCTGATGACTTTGGAAGTTTACTATCATAAACAGCTACAGTAGGAGACAGCACGCCAATAAATCCTGCCTGCTCTGTGCTTGCTGCAGTCAAGTAACATCCAGAAAGTCAGCTTGTGTGCTGAAGGGAGTCAGGGTTCCTGGCGGTTCTACCCATGGGCAGAAAGCCAACACTGACTGGGGACAGAGGAGGGCTGTGGGGGAGGGCCGAGTGGACAAGGCCATGTTGGGGAAGCTGGGGGGGGGTTCTGATGTGGGGGAGCACTTACTGAAATGGAGGGCAGGCAG
>PVKW010059153.1:0-10295 GCA_004027895.1 Orientallactaga bullata | reverse complement strand
TGTCCATTTGTTTTTAAGAGAAAACAGCAGAGAGGGAGAAGTCCTTGAAGATAGAAATATCTCTTTAAACATTTTAGGTCAAAATTTTATATTCATTTATTTAGTCTATATATTCTGCCCTTGAAAACTCTTTCAAGCACCTAGTGAGAATCCAGATTTTAAAACTTATCAGACTCATAAAAAAGCAGAGAAAGGGCTGGAGAGATGGCTTAGCGTTTAAGGCACCTGCCACCCTAAGAACGCAGGTTCTAATCTCCAGGCCCCACATTTAGCCAGATGCAAAGTGATGCAAGGGCACAATGTTGCACTTGCCCACAAGAGGGCGCACACATCTGGATTTCATTCACAGCAGCTGAGAGGCTGCTGGTGCTGCCATCTCTTATCTGTCTTTCTCTCTCTCTCTCTCATTGTGTGTGTGTGTCTCCAAAAAAAAAGCAGAGAAATTTAGAAGAAAGCCAATTTTTAAAATATTTTAAATTCAGAATATTCTGATTTAAGAGTAGCTCTCCCACAGTGTTTCCTGTTGCTCTCTTGAGGGTAGGAAAGTGGTTAGAATATCTTGGAAATCGGCCTGTATGAGATCCTACCAGAAAAGCCATGTACTACAGAAAGAGGTAAACAAAATTATCCAAAGCATAAAAGAAAAAGAGAGAGGTTTTGAAAGAAAAAGAGAGATTACTATTTTCTATGGCACAGTGAAAGAGGGCTTGATCACCTTCTTGGGCCCAGGAAAAATGGGAGGTCCTGGCTAATGGTAACTTAGAGAAAGTTGTTCCACTTGGAGGAGGACCTGGGTCTGAGAGAAGACCTGACAGAGAGGAAGGACATTGGAGGTTTCCCTTCTCATTAGTTCATCTCATACTCTGTCTCCACCTGAGCCCACAATGCCAGACCCACTGTGCCATTGTCAGGCAACCAAAAATTACTATCAATTATTTTCTACAATGGCTTTAAGAGTTGTTCCTCTGTGGTACTGCCTCCTCCCAATGACTGACTGCTGCTCCCACAACACATAACCCACAACCCCATGGGGAATACCAACAACCCCACTGAGGAGGGCTCCCAGTGGAAATGGGGGCAGGGAGGAAAGAAAACATGGTACCAACACATGATGCGTCTATAATAAAGTATTTCTTATAAAAAAATTAAAAATTAAAAAAAGAGTTGTTCCTCTGGCACTTGAGTACCTGAGGATTTTTTTAATATCAAAAAACTTCACATATTCTTTCTGTTCTATGGACAAATATTCTTCTGTATTCCCCTAACTGAATCACTCCTGAGGATGGACAGAATTCTGGTTTCTTATGGTACTGCTGTGGAGCTCCCCTTTTACTTTTTCCTCAAGTTTTCCCAGCTTTTAGCACCTCCTGAAGTAATAATGGTCCCTGTCCTGGATGCTATTTTTGTACATTGTCTATGCCATCCAGTGGTATTAGGATAAACATGAAATGGATATACACCAGGCAAAATATGGTTTAATAGGGGTCCAGGGAGATGTATTTGAGTGCTTCTCCTACTCAAAGCTTGTATTTAGATTCAGGCAGTCAAAGCTATGGGGAATCAAAGCATAAGACAGATCACAAGTGCATCAGATCAGAATATGAGCTGTTTATGGTTATCAGAAAATCTTTGGAGAAGGTGTGGGTTTCTTTTTCTCAAGAATCTCCTCCCAAGGTGCATAGTTTTCCATGTTCCCAGGCTTAGACTGTACAAAGATTAGCCTTTTTCCAATTAGCTTGATCTTCACAGGCTTCCACTGTGAGAGTGGGCATTCTTGATGAGGATATCTTGCCTTGGTTTCTTATGTTGTTTTGTGTGAGGTTTGCCCATCCTTTTGTTTTGCCAAGAATGGTGCTATAGCAGCTCTAGTTTGGCCTGATCTGCCATGTACCAGGAGGGCATGGACCAGTGGGCTTCCAGCAGGTCTGAATAGGGCATGTGTTTGAGCCTATGGCATGCTGCTCACCAAGTACCTGAGAGCTAGTCAGTTTTTCTCAGGCATGTGGTCCTGGGTACAGGAAGGTATGAGACTGGTTGAATACAGGGGAATGGCTTACTTAGGTCCTAGGTAGCCTAGGTTCACAGTGCTCCACACAAGTGCACTAGTCTTTCTTCTATTTTTAAATTTTTGTTTTATTTTTGTTTCTTTATTTGACAGTGACAGAAAGAGAAAGAGGAGAGAGAGACACACAGAGAGAGTGGGCATACTAGGGCATCCAGCCACTGCAAACGAACTTCAGATGTATGCACCACCTTGTGGACTTACGTGGGTACTGGGGAATCAAACCTTGAACCGGGGTCTTTAGGCTTCACAAACAAGCACTTAACCATTAAGCCATATATCCAGCCCCTTTCTTCTATTTTGATGTCATAATTTTCCACCCACAGTGATACCTCCTCCAGCTATGCAGCTAGAGATCCTATTGGGGAACATCCATTCAAACTACCACATTCTGCTCTTAGCCCACAATAGATTCATATTGTAAACTGTGTTCAGCCCAACTTCAAAGGTCCTCATAGTCTTTACCAACTTAAGATATTTCAGCATTGCATGCAGCCGTATGGGAGACAGAGGACATCAGCAGTGAAAACAGTGGACACTGAACATTCAAGTTTGGCCATACAGGCCAAATGACTGAATGGGTACAATAGTGGCATGTCTGCTCTTGGGGTAACCAACTGCTCCATAATTGGTCTGAAGGCCCTCTCTACGGGAGGGAATACATACCTGATATTGAAATACCTAAGCAAAAGTCTATGGCAGAAGAGGTTATGAGCCTTAGGGGTATAAAGCCTGCTCTTGTCTGACTAAATGTATATATTATTCCCACCAAGCTGCCCTGAAAGCACTACGCTTAATGTTCATATTCACATATTAACGCTACTCTCACTTCTGGTTAGAGAAGCTTCTCTTTTCAGATGGCAATGACCACTGGGATGACCCAAAAGGCAACATAGTGCTGAGAAGAAGGGATGGAGGAGTGTCCAGCACCGAAACACCTCTGACACACCCTCCAAGATTCAGGGACCATTGCAGAAGAGGGGGCAGATAGAATGGAAGAGCCAAAGGAAGGGTATGACTTCTTACAATGCAACTGCTCAGACAGAAATTGGCCTCGATATCTGTGACCTTGCAGTCCCTAGCAATACCTTTGTAAGACCCTCAAAAATAGAAGAAAAAGATGATGGCATCAAATTAAAAGAGAGACTAATGGAGAGAGGGAGGGGATATGATGGAGACTGGAGTTCTAAAGTGGAATGGGGGGAGGGGAGGGAAATATCATATGTTTTTTGTATGTAAGTATAGAAGTTGTCAATAAAATAATAATAATTTTTAAAAAGATATTTCAAAAGTCCCAGGTCTCAAATGAGATTTAAGATAGTCTCTTATTTGTGAGTCCTGTAAAACCAAACAAGTTATATACTTTCAGCACATAAAGGCACAGAGTAAAATTTCCAACTGTTATAAGAAAAAACAATGAGAGACCAGACCAATGTAAACTCAATAACCATCAAACAAACCTCAAACATCTGCAGTCCAAGTCTGATATCCATAACTAGTGACTGGTCTGTGGATTTTTCCAATTCTGCTCTTCCACCTGGGCTGAGGAGTCAGGAAAAACCATCTCAAGCCACCAGAATTCTATGGTGGCCTTTGACATGCTATATCCAAAACATCTTCAGGTCTCCATGCAAACCACAGTCCATCTTCCAATGGCTTCACTGGCCTTTTGTATGAGGGTCATCATGCCCTGCTTCATGCCATATCTCTGCAGCAGCTTCTGGAACCCTGTGCACTTAATGACCCCCTTCACACATTTTTCATGCTTCCAAAACCAATACCAGGTGAGCAGGGCACAGCCATATTCTTAATTTGGGGACAAAATAAACTGTCCTTGAAGAGCAGGTTCCTTCCTGCCTTTCTAAAAAGTTTGCATTTCTACCATTGAGTCTTTCCTCAAGCATCCTTTTCATTGTTTCAGTGTAAATAGTTGGCCCATCTTCCTTATGATTGCTAACATATTTGACAATAGCAGCTTTAGTAACTTAAAACTAGTCTCTGTGCTGTAAATTTTAAACTTGTTTGAATTTCTCCAAAGTTAAATATTACATCTCTCTGTTCCATATCTTTAGCCAAGCACATCAGTACATTACAAATTTAACCTTGATCAAACTTTGGACATGGACAGCAGAACAGTGAGCCTTTATGCCAGTAGCCCAGCTCCAGCAAAGTTCTCTGAAGTCTTTCCTTTCCCTTTGAAAGTTCCAAAGCCTGTGTCTCCACTCAGCAGTTTCAAACTCTCACCAAAATAGTCCATAAAACTTGGCTTAGCACTCTGAAAGGCATCTTCAGTTACAAGTACCAAATCTATGTCCATTCCTCCAGAAAAAAAGTTCCAAAAGACCAAAACCCACATGGTCAGATTCATCACACAGCAACAACCCACTTTCTGGTACCAATTTACTATCATAGTCAGCTCACCTTCCTGGGAAGAACCTCCAAACCAGATACAGTTTATAGGAGAAATAGAATTTATTTCAGGTTTACAGATCCAGGGGAAGTTCCATATTGGCAAAAAAAAAAAAAAAAAAAAAAAAAGAGAAAACCCACCATGCAGCAAAAATGGGCAGCCAAACAGTAGGGAACCCAGGTAGAACTCAGATACTCTGCATACAGTAGGCTAGAAATCTTCCTCCAGTAACACCTTAGGGCTGGACCACAGGACCCACTCACAGTGACATCTCCTCCAGCCATGTGACTAGAAATCCTATTGGGGGAGCATCCATTCTAATCAACACACCAGACCACCAAAGTAGTTACCCCTAGGTTTATGACCTGCCTAGCCATAGGCTTTTGACTATATTTTCTGTAAACAGGCAGGAATTCTCTCCCATCAAGTAGGCCTCAAGTCCAATCAGAGAGCAGTTGGTTTCCCCCCAAAAGGCATGCCACTATTGTACCAGTTGGTACATTTGACCTGGTTGGCCATCCATAGAGCTTGCAGGGTCCACTGCTGGGTAACACTGTTGTCTTTTCTCCCCCAACTGGCTGCATAGATCTTTCTAGCATCCTGACAGCTAATCAACTAGGAGGAGTCTTCCAGCTTACCTCTAGCTTGATTTCTCAGTGACTTGCAGCCTTAGCATGTGAAGTTTTCAGCAGTAGGGTCTTACCTCTAGTTCTGGTGGGCAACCAAGAGCCTTGGCAATAGTCTATAATCTTTTAGGGGCATCAGGGGCCTCCCTGACCAACAACTCACTGAAAGGTATCCCACCCTGACACCAAAATTTTTCTAAAAACAATCTATGGCTTCTGGGTCTCTCTCTCTCTCTCTCTCTCTCTCTCGTGTTTTCAGGTAGAGTCTCACTGTTGCCCAGGATGACCTGAAATTCACTATGTAGTCTCAGGGTGACCTCAAACTCATGGCAATCCTTCTACCTCTGCCTCCCAAGTTCTGGGATTAAAGGCATGTGCCGCTATGCTGGGACTCTCTCTCTTTTAATTATTTTATTATTATTTATTTATTTATGACAAAAAGAGGGAAAGAGAGAGAGGGAGAGTGAGAATGGATGTGCCAGGGCTCTAGCCACTGCAAACAAACTCCAGACTTGTGTGTCCCCTTGTGCATCTGGCTTTTGTGGGACCTGGAGAATCAAATCAGGGTCCTTCGGCTTCACAGGCATGTGCCTTAACTGATAAGCCATCTCTCCAGCCTGACTCTCTCTCTTTTTTAACATGTACATTATTAACTAGTGAAAAAATAGGGTTCCATATGGATTATTCATAAATTTTTTTTCCAAGATAGGGTCTTGCTCTATCCCAGGCTGACCTGAAATGCAGTATGTAGTCTCAGAGAGTCCTCAAACTCTTGGTGAACCTCCTACCTCTGCCATTTTATACTTTTATGGCTATGTTTTTGCTAAGGCAGTCCTCTACAGTTTCAAAAATTCTAAAAAGTCCATGTTTTTGTAGAATCAACATGAACAGAAAAAGGAATGGGAGAGATCTGAAACTTCTTCAGGTATTAGAAAATTCATACATCTTTCACAATAAAAGTGCACAAGCATTCTCTCTATATATACTCTCTCTCTCTCTACCTGTCTATTTCTGTATCTCTTTCTCTCTCAAATAAATAAATAATAATAAATATTTTAAAAAAAAAGGGGGGCTGGAGAGATGGCTTAGCGGTTAAGCGCTTGCTTGTGAAGCCTAAGGACCCCGGGTCAAGGCTCGATTCTCCAGGACCCATGTTAGCCAGAAGCACAAGGGGGCACATGCATCTGGAGTTTGTTTGCAGTGGCTGGAGGCCCTGGCGTGCCCGTTCTCTCTCTCTCTCTCTCTCTCTCTCTCTCTCTCTCTACCTGTCTATTTCTGTATCTCTTTCTCTCTCAAATAAATAAATAATAAAAAATATTTTTTTAAAAAAAGTGCACAAGCATTAAAGTCAGGACAGACATTCTTAATATTGCCACTATGAAATATGCCATATAAGTATCAAACTACTGACAGGCTGGAGAGATGGCTTAGCGTTTAAAGTGCTTGCCTGTAAAGCCTAAATACCCAGGTTCTACTCCTCAGAACCCACATAAGCCAGATGCATATGGTAGCACATGTGTTCTGGAGTTCATTTGCAGTGGCTAGAGGACCTGGTGTACTCATTCTCTCTATCTGCCTCTCTCTCAAATAAATAAGGAAAATGTTTTTCCCATAATTTATTTTTATTTATATTATTCTGATTTTACATTCATAGTGTTGGCTCTCTTTTCCTCCTCCCTGTCCTCCCTCTTCCAAAGGGACCCTCATCAATGGGGAATGTGGGTCATACATTGTGGGGGTAGTCAAGAGTTCTGGGGGGTAGGCCCCAGTCTCTGTGCATAATGCCCCAACTTGTGACTCTAACATTCTTTCTGTCCCTACTTCCATGAATTTCCCTGGGGTCATTTTAGTTCTACTTCGGTGATAAGGTTTGGGGAGCCTCTGTGACTCTGGATATCTAGCTTAGTTGGAGTTGGATGCTCTCTGTGTTTACCTCCTTCAGCCTTTTTCTGGTGTGGTGATCACCATGAACGCTGTATTCTTGCCCTTCCCCTGCATTATTCTATGGTTTCAGCTGGGGCCCTGGTGAGGTGTGATTGGCTGATCCTCCCTTCAGGTTCATTGTCCATCTGAAAAAAGATAAGCAAATTCTCCAACAGAGAGAGAAGTTAGTATTAGATAGAAAGGATGACCGTAGATGTTTTGGAGGGAAATTTATATGCGTTGGCTCTCTTCTAGCCTACATTTGGTGGTATCTTGATCTTGGAGACTAAGCTCATTTTTTGGACCTAGTTTTGACTAATATCCCAGTTCCAGCAATGAGTTCCATTCCACTGAGTGGATCTATTAGCCAAATCAAGAGCAGTTGGTTGCCCACCATGGCTGTGTGCCACTACTGCACTTGTTTGAGCATTACATCAGGTTGTTTCCTGCTGGGTATCTTAGACTGGAAGTTGTTTGGACCGATGTCAGACATTTTCCCCCAGTTCCTCATGTAGCACCCTCTGGCACTAGACTAGTTAACTGTCTGGGGACTGACCCTCTTCCAGACTCTGGCCAGGTCTCTCCGTGTTTGGTCTCACACATGTATGCTATCTTCGACAGTAGGGTCTTACCATTAACCTTTGGTGGGTCATCAAGAACTCTGACAGAAATCTGTCTTTTTTGGGAAACCTTGTAGGTGTCTCGGGATCAACAGCTCATTGTGGAAGTTAACCCCATGCTGGCACTGGGAGTTGTAAGTCAGCACCTAGGAAGGTGAGGGAAGAAAAAGATAGGTAATATAAAAGAGAAAGTGAGTATAGAGAGCAGAGGGAGAGAGAGAGAAGAGAGAGAAGCAGGAAAAGATTAAGGTTGGTCTTCATGATGTTCTCTCCAGTTTCCTGTGGTTCAGGTGTTCCCTCTGTGGGCCTGCTGAAGAATCAATGTTTTAGCCTGTTGTTCAGAATAAAGGGTTTTATAGTATCATTGCCTTTTGGGTCCCTATTTTTATCCCCCCACTGTTGTCCTCCCTCCCACCCTCTCATTCCCTCCACCCTTACCCTCCCTCCATCCCACCCTCCATATTATCTGGTCCTCCGAGTGTTTATTAGGTTTGGCAGTGTCTCAGGTAGATTCAGGTTAGGAGTGACAGATAAATGAGACCATGCGACGATTATCTTTTTGTGATTGGGTGAGCTCACTGAGGATGATCTGTTCCATGTTTGACCTTTTTTTTTTTTTTTTTTTTTTCAAATTTCCTTATTTCATCTTTCCTTACTGCTACATAGAATTCCATAGTATAGATATACCACATCTTGGTTATCCATTCATCCAGTGATAGACACCTGGGTTGATTCCAGCTCTTTGCTATTATGAATTGAGCAGCTATGAACGTGGTTGAGCAAATGTCTCTGATCTGAAGCTTGGAGCCTTTATGGTATATGTCCAGTAAGAGAATAGCTGTATCCATTGGTAGGTCTATGGTCATCCTTTTCAGGAGTCTCCATATAGCTTTCCATAATGGTTAAACCATTTTACATTCCCACCAGCAGTGAAAGCTTGTTCCTATTTCTCCACAGCCTCACCAACATTTGTTTTCAATGTTTTTTGGTTTTTTGTTGTTGTTGTTGTTGTTGTTTTTTTATGCTAGCCATCCTTACTGGGGTAAGGTGAAATCTCATAGTTGCTTGAATTTGCATTTTCCTGATGATTAGGGATGTTGAACATTTTCTTAAATGTGTGTTTGCTATTTGTATTTCTTCCTCTGAGAACTCCCTGTGTAGTTTTCTGCCCCATTTTTTGAGTGGGTTGTTTGAGATTTATTGTTTAGGCTTTGGAGTTCCTTGTAGATTCTAGAAAGTAGGCCTCTGTCAGTTGTATAGCTGGTGAAAATTTTCTCCCATTCTGTGGGTAATCTGCTGGCATTGGTTATAGTATATTTTTCAGTGAAAAAGCTTTTCAGCTACATGAGATCCCAATGGTTGAGTGATTATTTAATTTCCTGGGCTGCTGGGGTTTTGTTCAGGAAGTCTTTTCCCACTCCTATGTCATGGAAAGTTCCTCCTATTTTTTTCTTCCAGTAGTAGCAGTGTTTCTGGTTTTATATTAAGGTCTTTGATCCATCTGGACTTGATTTTTGTGCATGGAGAGATGTGTGGATCGAGTTTCATTTTCCTACATATGGTTGTCCAGCTTGTCCAGCACCATTTGTTGAAGATACTGTCTTTTTTCCATTGTGCATTAGGAGGGCCTTTGTCAAATATCAAGTAGCTGTAGTTGTTTGACCCAAAGTCTGGGTCTTCTATTCTGTTCCATTGGTCTATGCTCATGTTTTTATGCCAGTACCATGTGGTTTTATTACAATGGCTTTGTAGTATAGCTTTAGATTAGGTATGATGATGTCTCCAGAGGTGTTTCTTTTGCTGAGGATATGCTTGGATATCCAAGGCCTTCTGCCTTTCCATATGAATTTTGAGATAGTTTTTTCTATCTCAGTGAAGAAAGAAGTTGGGATTTTTATTGGCATTGCATTGAATCTATATAGTGCTTTTGGTAATATTGCCATTTTCATGATGTTAATTCTACCAATCCAGGAACATGGCAGGTCTTTCCATTTTTGTGGGCCCTCCTCAATTTCTTTCTTGAGTGTTTTTATGTTTTCATTGTATAGGTCTTTCACTTCCTTAGTTAATGTTATTCCAAGGTATTTTATTTTCTTTGTTGCAATTAAAAATGGGACAATGTTAGTTATTTCTTTTTCTGTCTCTTTGCCTTTTGCATACAGAAAGGCTACTGATTTCTGTGCATTGATCTTATATCCTGCTACTTTACTGAAGGCGCTAATCACCTTTAAGAGTTTTGAAATGGCCACTAGTTCATAGAAGGAGTTGGGGATCTCTCCCTGTTCTCCAATTGTGTGGCACAGTTTGAAAAGAATTGGTTTCAGTTCTTCCATGAAGGTTTGATAGAATTCAGCTGAGAAACCATCTGGTCCTGGACTCTTCTCTTTGGGGAGGTGTTTGATTACCTCTTCAATCTCGAAGGGTGTGATGGGTTTGTTTAGGAGGTTAGTCTGCTCTGGGCTTGGCTTTGGTAGGTGGTATGTGTCTAGGAATTCATCCATTTCCTCCATATTCTCCTGTTTTGTGGAGTAGAGGTTTTTGAAACAAGTCCTGATAATTCTCCCAATTTCACTCATGTCTGTTGTGATCTTTCCTTTTTCATTTCTAATTTTGTTAATTTGAGGCATGTTTTTTTTTTTTTTTTTTTTTTTTTT
>PVKW010059152.1:0-10357 GCA_004027895.1 Orientallactaga bullata | reverse complement strand
GGAGGCAGAGGTAGGAGGATCACCACGAGTTCAAGGCCACCCTGAGACTACATAATGAATTCCAGGTCAGCCTGGGCTAGAGTGAAACCCTTCCCCCTTCCTCAAAAAACAAAAACTAAAACAAAAACCAAAAAAAAAAAAAATTTGTTTTTTTTGAGGCAGGGTCTTGCTCTAAACCAGGCTGACCTGGAATTCACTACGTAGTCTCAGGTTGGCCTCAAACTCACTGCAATCCTCCTACTACCTCTGCCTCCTCAGTGCTGAGATTAGAGGCATACACCACCAAGGCCTCTCTTTATTTATTTATTTATTTATTTATTTATTTATTTATTTATATGGTTTTTCTGAATGAGGGTCTCACTCTAGCTCAGGCTGACCTGGAATTCACTATGTAGTCTCAGGGAGGCCTCGAACTCATGACGATCCTCCTACCTGTGGCTCACAAGTGCTGGGATTAAAGGTGTGTGCCACCACGCCCAGCTTTTTATTTATTTATTTATTTTTATTAATTTTTTTTGAGAGAGTCAGAGACAGAGAGAGAGAGAGAGAGGAGACAAATAGAGAATGGGAGTGCCAGCAGCCTCTCAGCTGCTGTGAACAAATTTCAGACGTGTGCGCCCCCTTGTGGGCAAGTGTGACATTGCGCCTTTAGGTCACTTTGCATCTGGCTAAACATGGGACCTGGAGAATTGAACCGTCATTCTTAGGCTTAGCAGACAGGTGCCTTAACCACTAAGCCATCTCTCCAGTCTTTTTTTTTTTAATACTTAATTAAGCCGGGTGTGGTGGTGCATGTTTTAATCCCAGCACTCAGGAGGCAGAGGAGGAAGGATTGCCATGAGTTGGAGGACACCCTGAGATTCATTGGGAATTCCAGGTCAGACTGGGCTAGAGTGGGACCCTACCTCGAAAATTAAAAAAAAAAAAAAAAAAACAACTTTAAAAAAAAAAGAAAGAAAAAGGGAAGCTGGGCCTGGTGGTGTACGCCTTTAATTCCAGCACTTGGGAGGCAGAGGTAGGAGAATTGCTGTGAGTTCAAGGCCACCTTGAGACTACAGAGGGAATTCCAGGTCAGCCTGAGCTAGAGTGAGACCCTAAAAGATAATGAGCTTGAGATAAGACTGGGCTGGAAAACAGATTCTTTTCTTTTACTATTTATTTATTTGAGAGTGAGAAAGACAGAGAGATAGGTAAGAAAGAATGGGTGCACCAGTGCCTCTAGCCACTGCAAACAAACTCCAGACGCATGCACCACTTTATGCATCTGACTGGTACTGAGGAATTGAACCTGGGTCATTAGGCTTTGCAGACAAGTGCCTTAACTGCTAAACCATCTCTCCAGCCCCTGCAAGGCAAATTCTAAGCAAACCTGGGCTTCCTAGTGAGACTTTGTCTCAAAAGTAGAGAAAAAGGGCTGGAGAGATAGCTTAGAGGTTAAGGTGCACGCCTGTGAAGTCTACGAACCCAGGCTTAATTCTCCAGGTCCCACGTAAGCCAAGTGCACATGGTGGCACATGCATCTGGAGTTTGTTTGCAGTGGCTAGAGGCCCTGGTGCACCCATTCTCATTCTCTCTCTGTCTCAAATTAAAAAAAAAAAAAAGTAGGAAAGAAACCGTGCGTGGTGGTGTACACCTTAAATCCCAGCACTTGGGAGGCAGAGGTAGGAGGATTGCCATGAGTTTGAGGCCATCCTGAAACTATATAGTGGATTCCAGGTCAGCCTGAGCTGGAATGAGCCCCTACCTCGAAAAACCAAAAAAAAAAAAAAAAAAGTAGAAAAAAAATAGGAGTGGGGATATAGCTCAGTGTTAAGTGCTTGCCTAGCATTGCACAAGGCCAGGGCTGAGCCAGGTGTAGTCATCCACACATTTAATTCCAGCATTAAAGAGCTAGAAAAAGGAAGAAAGACTGAATTCCACGCAGACTTGGCTACACAGCAAGACTATTTCAAAAATAAAAAGGTTCGGTTGGAGAGATGGCTCAGTACTTATGGTACTTGCCTACAAAGCCTAAACAGTGTTTGATTCCCCAGTATTTACATAAAGCCAGATGCACAAAATGGTGTGTGTATCTGGAGTCTGCAGCAGTCGAGGCCATGGCACCCATTCTCTTTCCTTGCAAATATGAGGGGGCTGGAGAGGAGGCTTAGCGGTTAAGGTGTTTGCCTGCAAAGCCAAATGACCTTGGTTCAACTCCCTAGGACCCACATAAGCCAGATGCACAAGGTGGCACATGAATCTGGAGTTCGTTTGCAGTGGCTGGAGGCCCTGGTGCACCCTCTCTGTCTGTCTGCCTCTTTCTCTCTCAAATAAATAAAATTAATTAATTTTTTTAAAAAGCCGGGCGTGGTGACGCACGCCTTTAATCCCAGCACTTGGGAGGCAGAGATAGGAGGATCGCTGTGAGTTCAAGGCTACCCTGAGACTACATAGTTAATTCCAGGTCAGCCTGGACCAGAGTGAGACCCTACCTTGCAAAACCAAAAATAAATGAATAAATAAATAAAATAAAAAATAAAAATAAATTAATTTTTTTAAAAAGAGAGACAAGTCATCAGATAGATAGAAATACTGCTTTACCTGACTCAGAAGCCTCAACCTGAGGGGAGATTTGCCACTATTCTCATTCATCTAGTTACTTTTTTTTTTTTTTTTTTTTTTTTGGTTTTTCGAGGTAGGGTCTCACTCTGGTCCAGGCTGACCTGGAATTCACTATGTAGTCTCAGGGTGGCCTCGAACTCACGGCAATCCTCCTACCTCTGCCTCCCGAGTGCTGGGATTAAAGGCGTGAGCCACCACGCCCGGCTTCATCTAGTTACTTTTTAA
Organism: Orientallactaga bullata; assembly: GCA_004027895.1. NCBI lineage: Eukaryota > Metazoa > Chordata > Mammalia > Rodentia > Dipodidae > Orientallactaga > Orientallactaga bullata. The sequence continues at coordinate 7,531 of PVKW010059152.1, read as the reverse complement.
TTTTATTTTTCTTTTTTTTTTGGTTTTTCGAGGTAGGGTCTCACTCCAGCCCAGTCTCACTTGGAATTCCCTATGTAGTCTCAGGGTGGGCTCCAACTCATGGCAATTCTCCTACCTTTGCCTCCCAAGTACTGGCCTTAAAGGTGTGTGCCACCACGCCTAGCTACTTTACCTTTATGAGGGGGATAATAAGGTATCCTTCTTAAAGGATGGAAATGAATACTCTGAGTTGGCTGTTTGTTTTTTTTTTTAATACCATGTGTCCCATAAGACACCTAACAAACCCTTCTCAAAGCAGCAGCACCATGAGTCAGCAACAGAAAGCCTATCAAAATGATCTCTTTTTAAAAAGCTGGGTGTGGTAGTGCACGCCTTTAATCCCAGCACTTGGGAGCATAGTGAATTCCAGGTCAGCCTGAGCTAGAGTGAGACCCTTTCTCGAAAAACCAAAACATGAGCCGGGCTCATGCCTTTAGTCCCATGAGTTGAAGGCCACCCTGAGAATACAGAGTGAATTCCAGGTCAGCCTGGGCTAGAGTGAGACCCTACCTCGAAAAACCAAAAAAAGAAAAGAAAGAAAAGAAAAGAAAAACCAAAACACACACACAAAAAAAGCTGCTGCTGTGGTTGATGCCCTTCAAGGTGGTGGTACTGGTCATGGCGCCAAGGAGCAAGGAAGGCACTTTTTTTCCCTCTCTTTTCTTTATTGAGGCAGGGTCTCACTCTAGCACAGGCTGTCCTGGAATTCACTATGTATTCTCAGGGTGGTCTTGAACTCAAGGCAATTGAGGAGGCACATTTTAATGTGTCTATGTAGCTGTAATGAGTGGTACATTAATTACTATTATTATTAATTATACCTAATTACAGTTTTGATTCGGTGACTTGTTCTAACATTGGTGAATAGCCAGCACAGGAGAATGGCTTTGTTCCCAAAACTATCAGAGCAGCACAGGCCTCTGCAGCTGTTTCTAACCCTTAAGTCATGACTCTCCCACCTGTCTGTGTAAATTTATCCCTGCAACAAATGCAGACATACTTGGAGGAATCAGGCATGACTATTTATGAGCTCATATTAGGAAATGTATTGGGTGAAGGAGTGCAGGCAGTGGATGGATAAGCCTTTCTCATGTCATGTATAGTGCCTAAAAGCAAATGTCATCCCTGGTTCCAGGATTTCCATAAAACAATGAAAGACTTTCCTCTTTGCATAGCCCTCTTCAAGGCCATGGTAGTTTGTGTTCTCAGGAGTCTTGATTAAATACCCTTCCTCTGTGTTCTCATGAAAAAAAAAAAAAAACAGAACTGAATTTCCTGTCTTCAACAAAGTATGATCAGGCTTTTTTATGTGTTTACCACAACATGGAGCATGCTACTCACTTATTTGGACTAGAATATTTCCATTCTTTTATTTATTTTTTCCAGGCTGACCTGGAATTCACTATGTCATCTCAGGGTGGCCTTGAACTCACGGCGACCCTCCTACCTCTGACTCCCAAGTGCTGGGATTAAAGGCGTGTGCCACCATGCCCGGCTCCCAATTTTTTTTTTTTTTTTTTTTTTTTTTTTGGTTTTTGCGAGGTAGGGTCTCACTCTGGTCCAGGCTGACCTGGAATTAACTATGTAGTCTCAGGGTGGCCTCGAACTCTTGGCGATCCTCCTACCTCTGCCTCCCGAGTGCTGGGATTAAAGGCGTGCGCCACCACGCCCGGCTCCCAATTTTAATATATGTGCTGACAATCGAGCAGCAATCTTCCCACTTATGTTTGTTTTCGGTTTTTTAAGGTAGGATTTCACTGTAGCCCAGGCTGACCTGAAATTTACTACATAGTCTCAAGGTGGCCTCAAAATCACTGTGATCCTCCTACCTCTGCCTCCTGGTGCTGGCATTAGGTACACACCACCGTGCCCAGCAAATCTTCCCTTTTATAAAGCCTGAGCCTACACTTGCAAAACTTAAAAAAAAAAAAAAAAAAAAAAAAAAAAAAAAAAAAAAAAAAAAAAAAAAAAAAGCTGGGGCTGGAGGGATGTCTTAGCAGTTAAGGCGTTTGCCTGCAAGGACAAAGGACCTGGGTTCAATTCCCTAGCACCCACATAAGCCAGATGCATCTGGCTATTGCATCTGGAGTTTGTTTGCAGTGGCTGGAGGCCCTGGAGCACCCATTCTGTCTGTCTGTTGTCTCTCTCTCTTTCTGACTCTCATAAATAAATAAATAAAAATTTAAAAAAGAGGGCTGAAGAGATGGCTTAGTGGTTAAGGCACCTGCCTCCTAAGCCTAAGAACGCCGGTTCCAATCTTCAGGTCCCATGTTTAGCCAGATGCAAAATGATGCAAGGGCGCAATGGCGCACTTGACCACAAGGGGGCCCACGCATCTGGATTTCGTTCACAGCGGCTGACAGGCTGCTGGCGCGCCTATATCTGTCTTCCTCTCCCTCTCTCTGTCTCTGTGTCTCTCTCAAAAAAAAAAAAAAAAAAAAAACTTTAACAAAGAGCCTGCTCTCCACCTCACCCCCCCAAAAAAAGTGCTGGGAAGGTGGCTCAGTGAGTATATGCATTTGCTTTCGAAGCCTGCCAGCCAACGCTCAATCTCAAGCCACCCATGTGAGCCAATGAAAAAAGAGGCAAAAGGGCCTGATGTTGATAAGCTCATTTGGAGCAGCAAGAGATCTTGGAATACACACACACACAAACACACAGAATGCAAATAAGTTTTCTATTTTTTTTTCCACTCAGGGAGGACTCAAACTCATGGCAATCCTCCTACATCTGGTTCCCAAGTATTGGGACTAAACGCATGTGCCACCACACCCCACTGAATAATTTTTAAAATCATACTACTATAGTATACTAATATCCTTCTCAGAAGTCATATAATTGTTCATTAGGTCCCAGTAGAGTATGGTAGTGCTACCTCAAACTCTCATAACACAAATCTGCGTTTATGCTACGCCATCAAATAAATGCCTGTCTGGCTTTAAGTTGGGTGACTGGGGAATCAAACCTGGACTAGCAGGCTTTAGCCACTGAACAATTTCCCCAGTCCAGGGATTATTTGTTTTTTTTTTTTGTTTTTTTTTTTTTTTGTTTTTTTTGGTTTTGCAAGGTAGGGTCTCACTCTGGTCCAGGCTGACCTGGAATTAACTATGTAGTCTCAGGGTGGCCTCGAACTCTCGGCGATCCTCCTACCTCTGCCTCCCGAGTGCTGGGATTAAAGGCGTGCGCCACCACGCCCGGCTCCCAGTCCAGGGTTTAAATGTAGACAGTTCTCCTTCCTTCATGTGTAAAATGTGGTCAAAATGGCACCTGGTCTCCATAGTGTGTGCGTGCTTACATGTGTACAGGTGCATATGCACACGCACAAGCCAGAGGCACATAGGAAAGGTTTTCCTCAGTCATGCTCCACTGTTTAAAAATACTTGAGGGAAAAAATAGGTATAGCAGGGACTCCTGATGCATCACAGGAACTCTGGACATATTTGCCACTCTATGCATCTGGCTTTCTGTGGGTACTGGAGAATAGAACTCAGGACATTAGGAGTTCCAAACAAACAAGGGCCTTTAACTGCTGAGTCATCTCTCCAGGCCTCAACTTTCTTTTTTCTTTTCTTTTTTTTTGTTTGTTTTTGTTTTGTTTTTCAAGGTAGGGTCTCACTCTAGCCCAGGCTGACCTGGAATTCACTATGTAGTCTCAGGGTGCCCTTGAACTCACAGCGATCCTCCTACCTCTGCCTCCCGAGTGCTGGGATTAAAGGCATGCGCCACCATGCCCGGCTAGCTCTCTATTTTTTGATTTAAGGTCACTCCCTTAAACGAGACCCTACTGATTTGGCAAGACTATCTAGCCAGTGAGCCTCCAGGTATTTCCTGTCTGCACCTCCCCAGAACTGGAAGACATGCCACAAGGGCTGGAGAGATGGTTTAGCAGTTAAGGCACTCACCTGCAAGGCCAAAGGACCCAGGTTCAATTTTCCAAGACCCACATAAACCAAATGCACATGGTGGCGCATGCATCTGGAGTTCGTTTGCAGTGGCTGGAAGCCCTGATGCACTAATTCTCTCTTCCCCCCTCAAATAAATAAATAGGTCCTCCCACACGGGCAGCCAGCACTTTACCCACTGAGCCATCTCTCCAGACCCTCTTTAGATTTTTGTTGAAGAGACAAGTGTCTCCTGTAGCTCAGGCTGGCCTGGAAATCCCTGTGTAGTCAAGGATGATCTTGAACTCCTAACCCTCCTTCCTCCACCTTCCAAGTGCTGGGATTACATACACAAAGTACCAAGCCCAGCTGTTTTTTTTTTTTTTTTTTTTCTTTTCTTCCTATGTGTGTATGTACTGTGTGCTTGTTTTGAGACAAGATCTCTTTATATAACCTGTCTGGCTTGAAACTTGGAATGTAGACCAGGCTGACCCGAAGCTTGTGGTAATCCTTCAGTTTTTTGTTTGTTTTTCAAGGTAGGGTCTCACTCTGGCCCAGGCTGACCTGGAATTCACTATGTAGTCTCAGGGTGGCCTCAAACTCATGATCCTCCTACCTCTGCCTCCCAGAGTGCTGGGATTAAAGGTGTGCACCACCACGCCCTTCAAGTGTTTTATGAATTAAATCGTGGCCTGGAGAGATGGGTCAGCAGTTAAGGTGCATGCTTGCGAAGTCTAGGGACCTGACGTGGGTTCGATTCTCAAGTGCCCATGTAAAAGCCAGATGCACAAGGTGGCACACATGCCTGGAGTTTGTTTGCATTGACTAGAGGCCCTGGTGCACCAATTTTCTCTACCAGCCTCTCTAAAATAAATACATAAGAATTTTATTTATTTTTATTTTTTTTTGTTTTTGCAAGGTAGGGTCTCACTCTGGTCCAGGCTGACCTAGAATTAACTATGTAGTCTCAGGGTGGCCTCGAACTCTTGGCGATCCTCCTACCTCTGCTTTCCGAGTGCTGGGATTAAAGGCGTGCGCCACCATGCCCGGCTCCATAAGTAAGAATTTTAAGTAAATAAAGGGAGGAAAGGACAGGAGGTGGGAGGAATGAGAGTGGAATGGATGGATGGGCAAAAAGGAAGTACAAGGAAAGAAGGAAAGGCTGACTGGGGAAAAGGTTCAATGGATAAAGTGCGGGTGGAACAAGTATGAGGACCACAGTTTAGATCCCAGCACCCATGCAAATGTCAGGTGTGTATTGACAAATTATTTGGGTGTTTGTTTTCAAGGTAGAGTCTCACTCTAGCCCAGGCTGACCTGACCCAGGTAGTCTCAGGAAGGCCTCAAACTCATGACAATTCTCCTACCTCTGTCTCCCAATTACTGGGATTAAAGGTATGTGCCACCACACCTGGCTCTTTTTTTTTTTTTTTTGTCTTCTCTCTCATTTTTAATTTTTAATATTTTATTATTTATTTGAGAGGAAGAGGCAGATGATGAGAGCACGCCAGTGCCTCCAGCCACTATAAACAAACTCCAGATGCATGTGCCCCTTTGTGAATCTGGCTTACGTGGGTCCTGGGGAACCAAACCAGGGTCTCAGGCTTCTCAGGCAAATGCCTTAACCACTAAGCCATTTCCCTCAGCCCTCAAAATTTTTTTAAATGTAATAATGGGACTGGAGAGATGGCTTATGATTAAGGCGTTTGTCTGCAAATCCAAAGGACCCAGGTTTGATTCTCCAGGACCCACGTAAGCCAGATGAACAAAACGGTGCGTGCAGCCGGGTGTGGTGGCGCACGCCTTTAATCCCAGCACTTGGGAGGCAGAGGTAGGATCGCCGCGAGTTCGAGGCCACCCTGAGACTACATAGTTAATTCCAGGTCAGCCTGGACCAGACTGCCACTGATGGTACTTCCCCCTGGATCTGTAAGCTTGAAATAAATCCCTTCCTCCCCTAAACTGTGCCTGGATTAGATGTTTGTCCAAGCACTGAAATCTTCCCATCACCCATCTCATTACAGTGGCATAGTGATGCAAAAGCAATCTAGCTTCTGGAGCTAAGAAATACAGTTCCTACATCTAAGGTCAAAACCAAAAAAAAAAAAAAAAAAGATGGTGCATGCACCTGGAGCTCATTTGCAGTGGCTGGAGGCCCTGGAGTGCCTGTTGTTTCTCAAAAAAATTAAAATGGGGCTAGAGAGATGGCTTAGCAGTTAAGGCATTTGCCTGCAAAGCCAAAGGATCCCGGCTCAATTCTCCAGGACTCACATAAGCCAGGTGCACATACATCTAGAGTTCATTTGTAGTGGCTGGAGGCCCTGGCGCACCCATTCTCTCTCTCTGCGTCTCTCTCAAATAAATAATATATATATATATATATATATATATATATATTTTTTTTTTTTTTTTTTTTTTTTGACTTTGCGAGGTAGGGTCTCACTCTGGTCCAGGCTGACCTGGAATTAACTATGTAGTCTCAGGGTGGCCTCGAACTCTCGGCGATCCTCCTACCTCTGCCTCCCGAGTGCTGGGATTAAAGGCGTGCGCCACCACGCCCGGCTCAAATAAAATATATTTTTTAAAAAAGGAAAAGAAAGGGCTGGTTATAGTGGTGCAGGCCTTGAATCCCAGCACTTGGGAGGCAGCAGTAGGAGAATCACAGAGTTTGAGGCCATCCTGAGACTAAAGTGAATTCCAGATCAGACTGGGCTAGAGCAAGACCTTACCTCAAAACCACAATAATTAAATAAAAAGTATGGGCTAGGGAAATGGCTTAGCAGTTAAGGTGTTTGCCTGCAAAGCCTAAGGACCTGGGTTCAATTCCCCAGGACCCACGTAAGCCAGATGCACAAGGGGGCGTATGCATCTGGAGTTTGTTTGCTGTGGCTGAAGGCCCTGGTGAGCCCATTTGCTCTTTCTTTCTCTCTGGCTTTTCCTATGTCTCAAACAAATTTAAAATATATATATATATATGAATGTAATACGAAACCCTTGGCCTGGCCTTACAAAACCTACACTATCCTCCAATTTGCTACATAGCCAAGGATGACCCTCAACTTCTGACCCTCTTGCCTTCATTTCCCAAGTGCCAGGAATATAGATATGCATTTGCCTAGTTTATGTGATGCTGCAATCAAACCCAGGGTTTCCCATGCATACTCGGCAAGCACTCTGAGGTACATCCCAGTGTCCCTGGGAACTTTCTCTAATTGGGGGTGGGGGGTCTCTATGAGTATACACATGAGCCATCATACAGGCCTATGAGTATATTGTGGGATGCAATGGAAAGCTCAGAACTAATCCCTGCTTCACAATGAAAACAATGCCAGGCTGACCTTCACTGTGATCATCCTACTTCTGCCTCCTGGAATTAAAATGTGTGTGTGGCTTTCCTAGCCTACTTCTGAATGACAGTCGTGTATATTCTTTCTTGTCCTGGCTGGAGTTGAACTTGCTGTAATCCTCCTGCCTGTACTTCCTGAGTGCTGAAATTTTAGGTAGGATCTCAGTGTAGCACAGGCTAACCTGGAATTCACTATGTATTCTCAGAGTGGCCTCGAACTCAGTGATCCTCCTACCTCTGCCTCCCTGAGTGATGGATTAAAGGC
>PVKW010059151.1:0-10265 GCA_004027895.1 Orientallactaga bullata | reverse complement strand
TCCAGGCAACCGCAATCCGCACGCGAGGCCACGCCCACCAGCGCTGCGCACGCACCTCGCTCCCCCCGCCCCCGCAGGTACTGTGGCGTCACGGTATCCAGGCAACTGCAATCCGCATTCGATGCCACGCCCACCAGCGCTGCGCACGCACCTCGCTTCCCCGCCTCCGCAGATACGCCGTATCCCGGCAACCGCAATCCACAGGCGAGGCCACGCCCACCAGCGCTGCGCACGCACCTCGCTCCCCCCGCCCCTGCAGGCACGGTGGCGTCGCGGTATCCAGGCAACTGCAATCCGCACGCGAGGCCACGCCCACCAGCGCTGCGCACGCACCTCGCTCCCCCGCCCCCGCAGGTGCAGTGGCGTCGCTGTATCCAGGCAACTGCAATCCGCACGCGAGGCCACGCCCACCAGCGCTGCGCACGCACCTCGCTGCCCCCCCCGCCCCCGCAGGTACTGTGGCGTCGCGGTCTCCAGGCAACTGCAATACGCACGCGCGGCCACGCCCACCAGACCCGCTCAAGCGCACACACGTCGTCCCACTACTGTGGCGTCGCGGTCTCCAGGCAACCGAAATCCGCAGCGAGGCCACGCCCATGCGAACGGCGCACGCTACTGTGGCGTCGCGGTATCCCGGCAACCGCGACGCGCGTGAGGCCACGCCCACCAGCGCTGCGCACGCACCTCGCTCCCCCCCGCCCCCGCAGATACTGTGGCGTCGCGGCATCCAGGCAGTTGCAATATGTACGCGCGGCCACGCCTACCAGACCTGCGCACGCGCACACACGTCGCCCCGCTGTGGCGTCGCGGTATCCATGCAATCGCAATACGCACGCGCGGCCCCGCCCTCCTAAACTGCGCACGCGCACACATCTCGGTGGGGGGGGTTCCCCTGCGCCCTGCTGCTTCTGTGACGTATCAGTATCCGGGCAACGGAGACGCCCGCCCGGAGCCCCGCCCACCCTCCGCGCCGCGCACGCGCACACACCACTCGGTGGTGGGAGAGCCGCTGTCTTTAGAGCCCTGAGGCCTTTTTTTTCTGGTTCTGGTCTAGTGAGCCCTGGAGCGGGCGTTTAACCCTCCAGGACTGGGAACTTGGGCCTGTGGTTAAAGATATTTGCTTGCAATTTGTTTTCCCTGTTTTTAAATTTTATTTATTTGCAAGCAGAGATAGAGAGGAGAGAGACAGAGAGAATGGGCCCTGCAGGGCTTCTAGCCACTGCAAACGAACTCCACATGCATGTGTTCCTTGTGTATCTAGCTTATGGGGGTCCTGGGGAATAGAACCTGGGTCCTTTGGCTTTGCAGGCAAATGCCCTTGCTTGCAAAATTTGTGGGCCTGGAATCACTTCCCGAGTACACAGGTAAAGCCAGGGGCACAAAGTGGCATATGCATCTGGAGTTTGCAGAAACAAGAGGCCTTGGCACATCCATGCTCCCTCCCTCTCTTTATCTGCTCAAAACTTAAATTAAAAAAAAAAATTATGCTGGGCGCAGTGGCGCACGCCTTTAATCCCAGCACTCAGGAGGCAGAGGTAGGAGGATTGCATAAGTTCAAGGCCACTCTGAGAATACAGAGTGAATTCCAGGTCAGCCTGAGCTAGAGTGAGACCCTACCTCGAAAAACAAAACAAAAATTAATAAAAAGATTTTTAAAAAGCAATCAAGTTTCTACACTATTCCCTTAAATTAGGAAAAGCAGGAGGAAAAAAGGCCCTCTAGCCGGGCGTGGTGGCGCACGCCTTTAATCCCAGCACTCAGGAGGCAGAGGTAGGAGGATCTCCGTGGGTTCAAGGCTGTGCTGAGAAAGGAAAACGGCGCTCTAGAACCTGTGTGACATGGCACCTCCACTTCATGAGAAGATATGATCCTCACTACATTCCCATAGCACAGTCTCGGGAGACAGAGGTAGGAGGATCGCCAAGAGTTCAAGGCCACCCTGAGACTACATAGTTAATTCCAGGTCAGCCTGGACCAGAGTGAGACCCTACCTCGCAAAACTGGGAAAAAAAAAAAAAAAGAAAACCTCTCTGGGGCAGAAGTGGGAAGTCCATGTGCCACCTGAAGCAGCGAGGGTGGGCAGGGCTTGGAGGGCTGTCACTATGGTCAGCAGAAAGGGCAGGCATGCTGTGGAGGGGAGCTCAGCAAAGTGGCGAGCAAATGGACACAAGGTGGAGGGCCAGTATGATGGCATGGACCTGCAAGAGTTGTCTCTGGATCGCTTCCGTCTATATATATATATATATATATATATATGTACACACACACACATATATATATATATACACACACATATACATACATATACACACACACATATATACACACACATATACATACATATACACACACATATATACACACACACATATATACACATATACACACACATATATACATACATATATACACACACATATATACACTATATACATACATATATGCACACACATATATATATACACATATATATACACATACATATATATACACACACACACATATACACACATATATACATACATATATACACACACATATACACATATATATACACACACATATATACACACACACATATATATACATACATATACACACACATATATGTATATATACACACATATATACACACACACACACATATATGCTAGTTCAGGCTGACCTAGAATTCACTCTGTAGTCTCAGGGTGGCCTCGAACTCACAGTGATCCTCCTACTTCTGCCTCCTGAACTCTGGGATAAAAGACGTGCGCCACCACACCCAGCTACATATACATATATATGTATGTATATATATATATTTAAATATTTTTTTGGAAAGGCACACAGATAAAAAAGAAAAATATTTAAAAGGAAAAAAATATCTCAAGTGTCTTAAAGAGTGAAGGCTTATCTGGCTATGTTTTAGAGGTTTCAGATCATGGCTGATCAGCTCCATTGCTCTGGGCCCAAGGTGAAGCAGAACATTCCAGTGGGGAAGCGTGTCGGGGGCAAAGCTGGTCACCTCCTGGCAGAGGCAGGGGTGGGGGAAGAGGGAACAAGTTAGACATTCCTGCAACACCTAGATCTGTTCTAGTCCATTCAGCTATGGAGTCATCAATAGTAACTCCAGCTTTGACACACGGGCTTCTTGTACAGACAGTACGGTACGGTACACGTCAAAGCAGATCACACCAAGACGCTCCACACATCCATTAGCCACAACCTTTGTGCTACTGTGAAGCCACTGCAAGTCTTGCTCCACAGTCCCTACTCTGACTAACCTTTCTCTCGATTTCTGTGAAATTACTTTGTACTTTATGGAGGTTAAATCATATAGCACTTGTGACATGTGTCTGTCTGCATGTCATCAAAAAAAGAATTCCTGGGCTGGAGACACGGCTTAGCGGTTAAGGCGCTCACCTGCAGAGCCCAAAGGACCCGGGTTCGATTCCCCAGGACCCACGTAAACTAGATGCGCAAGGTGGCGCATGCGTCTGGAGTTCATTTGCAGTGGCTGGAGGCCCTGGTGTCCACATTCTATCTGCCACCCCCCTGAGCCCCCAGTGCAGTTCCTTCATCAGAAACATCTTGCAAACATTTTCTCCTGATCTCTCGTCTTTTTGTTCTTAAGTCATCTTTCAGGGCTTTTCAATTTTGGTTAAGAACTTTTAATTGGTTGGTACTGCCTAGCCCAATACTCAACATTTTTTTTTTTTTTTTTTTTTTGGTTTTGCAAGGTAGGGTTTCACTCTGGTCCAGGCTGACCTGGAATTCACTCTGTAGTCTCAGGGTGGCCTCGAACTCTCGGCGATCCTCCTACCTCTGCCTCCCGAGTGCTGGGATTAAAGGCGTGCGCCACCACGCCCGGCGTCAACATTTTTAAAATGGATCTTCCAGACTTGAGTTTTTGGCTTTATATTTAGGGTTACAGTCTGTTTTGAGATTAACTTACACACATATGTGGCATGGATAAACTTAAAATTACTTCCTATCTCCTTTTCACCATCTGCATCTTTGTCAGGAATTGGCTGTGGCATCAGCCGCTGGACTGATGCGACTGAGCGCAGAACGAGGCAGGAAATGGGGTCCTGAGTAGGGAGAATTGGAGGGGTAGGAAACCTTGGTCACTATTACACCTGGAAAGGAAGAAATTTCAGAAAGATGATTAAACAACATAAAACAATACAAAAAGGGATCTCTGGGGCTGGAGGGACAACTTAATGGTTAAGGCAGCTTGTCTGCAAAGCCGGAAGACCCAGGTTCGATTCCTCTGGACCCAGGTAAGCCAGATGAACTAGATGGCACATAGATCTGGAGTCTGTCTGCACTGGCTGGAGACCCTGGCGCACCTGGAAAAATTCTATCTGCCTCTTTCCCTTCAGCAATAAATAAAATATTCAAAAAGCGCCCTCTGCTTAGTCGACTGCTTACATACAGTTTTAGGGATGTAGATATCAAGTGATTGCTGAAGACAGCTGACCGAGGAATCAAACAGTATGAGCGTGGATTACATATGCATCTAAGGGCACATCGCATTTCCCATACTAAGGGACTTTTCTGTCTGCCCAGTTTCGTTTATCTGTCATTTGCTCTGTTCTTTCCTAGTGACTCCCTCAGAGACACACACATCTCCCTGAGCTGCAGAACTAGCTGTGCTACAAACAAGACAGCGACACAAACGTGGGGGAAGTCACCACCGCTTCTAAGGAGCTGCAGACTGCGACAGAAGAGGAAACTCATGGCTAGTTTCAGCACGCAATTCCCTTTGATGAGAAATTTCAACCTCGCAGATTAAAGATGCCTATGGCTCAAACAGTATTTTCCCACCACTCCTGCATTTAAGAAATATTCAACACGGGGTCTGGAGAGATGGCTTAGTGGTTAAGGCATTTGCCTGCAAAGCCAAAGGATCCCGGTTTGACTCTCTAGGACCCATGTAAGCCAGATGCACAAGGGGCCACATGCATCTGGAGTTGTCTGCAGTGGCTGGAGGCCCTGGTACGTCCATTCTCTCTCTTAAATAATGAATTTAAAAAAGAAATACTTACCGCGCGTGGCGGTACATGCCTTTAATCCCAGCACTCGGGAGGCAGAGGTAGAAGGATCGCTGTGAGTTCGAGGCCACCCTGAGACTACATAGTGAATTCCAGGTCAGCCTGGGCTAGAGTGAGACCCTACCTCGAAAACCCAAAACTAACTAAATAAATAAAAATAAAAAATAAGGAAATATAGTACTTAATTAGGGGAAAGATAGAAAACAATGTTGAAGTCTTTTGAAAAAAATAAACCTAGGGCTGGAAGGATGGTATTTTCCCTCTATGCATCTTTCCTGCTCTCTCTCTCTCTCTCTCAAATAAACAAACAAGTTTTCTTTTAAAAAAATGAAGAAGCCAGGCGTGGTGGCACACGCCTTTAATTCCAGCACTCGGGAGGCAGAGGTAGGAGGATCGCCTTGAGTTCAAGGCCACCCTGAGACTACATAGTGAATTCCAGGTCAGCCTGAGCTAGAGTTGAGATCCTACCTCAAAAAAACAAAAAGAAAAAGAAAACCTTCTTAGAAACAGGAAAATTAGAAATCATCTCTGAAGCAAAAGCATCTCTTCCCTCAAGATCACAGAATCCTTTCCTTTTATAAAACAACTGTTGGTTTTTCTTGCTCCACCAGTCTCTGTCAGTCCGTCCGTCCGTCCATCCATCCATCCGAGGTAAGTCTTAAGTGCAGGGGCAGGACAGATGACCCAGAGTCCTCAGCAGCGATGTCCTGACACATAGGTGGGATGGTGCTGTGTGACTTCACAATTATCTTCATCATATCTGGATCATCTACATATAATGCTCCAATGTATTATTTCTGTAATTTTGCCTTTTGTAAGATGCAGTTTTACCACGTTGCCCAGGCTGGCTTGACAATTCTCCCCCCTCACATTACCCAGTAGTACACTGTTGTAATTTTAGAAAAATATTGTTTTTTTTTTTAAAGTTAAAAATTTTTTTTTGTTTATTTGCAAAGAGAGAGAGAGAGAGAGAGAGAGAGAAGAGAGGCAGATAGAGAATGGGCACTCAGGGCCTCCAGCCACTGCAAACGAACTCCAGATGCAGGTGCCCCTTGTCCATCTGGCTTATGGTGGGTCCTTTGGCTTCTCAGGCAAAATGCCTTAATCGCTAAGCCATTTCTCCAGCCCTCCCCCCCCCCTTTGACGTAGGGTCTCGCTCTAGCTCAGGCTGACCTGAAATTTACTATGTAGTCTCAAACTCATGGTGATCCTCCTATTTCTGCCTCCTGAGTGCTGGGATTAAAGGCGTGTGCCACCACGCCTGGCTTGACAATTTTTTTCTTTCCGGAGGTAGGGTCTCACTCTAGCCAGGCTGACCTGGAATTCACTCTGTATTCTCAGGGTGGCCTTGAACTCATGACAATCCTCCTACCGCTGCCTCCCGAGTGCTGGGATTAAAGGTGTGCGCCACCACGCCTGGCTATTTTTTTTTTTTTTTTTAAAGTGCAACAATCTTAAAATCAAGCAGAAACAAGCAAAAGAAAACTGGGCTACCACTAACATTTACTTTATTCAGTTTTGTTCTCTCAACTCAGAAGGCAACAAATGAGCACATAAAAAAGGGAGCACTTTTGAGTATGTACACGTCAAATTGGTCTGGGTATCGAAAGATGATGTGGGCTGTAATAGAAAATCAACATCCCAAGAAGCTAAGTGTTCTACTGAGCTCCTACAACAGACATTCCTAGGCCTTAGTCATTACATTTTCAGCTACGGAACTCTACTGTCCTCATGACTACAAAGTGAGGCACTCATACAAAATAGGCAGGAATAGAAACACACGTGTATGTATACTGTCTTTTATGTCATATTTATGCCAAAGATAACGTTGGAGATTACTGGAAAGAAGCCCTTACTTACGATGGTTGTTTAAAAATTTGACACAGAGCAATAGGCTGAAAACACATGTGAACAACAGGGCAAATGACGTGGGTACGGACAAGCGAGCGTAACCAGACGTCAGAGATCCTTCTTACGTGAGGTCTGTGGTAATACTTCAGTGGTTCACTATTTTAGCTTTGTCTTTTCTTGACACTGACTTTACAACTCACGTTCCAGAGGGTTATTCTCAACTTCGAATTTTACAACGTAAAATCAATGTATCACAGTAAACAGCTTGATAACCTCAATCCTGAAAGTGAAAATGAGTAGCTCACTTGAGAAATTTCATTTAAAAAGTGCCAGTGTTCTCGTGTAATGGCACTACAGTCTGTGTGTGTTGTCTGCAGACACAGTAGTGTAAAAATGTCCAGTGTTTTTCTGTTTTGTCTTACAAAGTCATCAACTCATCTTTTAAATTCAAGAACGACACTTTGATGGAACATTCTGTCCACACATACATGACACGTCCAGTCACGTGAAGGAAAGGTCTCGTGACTTGTCCGAGGGAAGGAGTGTCAAGAGTTCACAGTACCGACAATCACACTGAAGGTTGAGTGACAGTCTCAGGTGACACCGGGAAGGGAGATGCCCCATCTCCTGTTCCCCAGAGAGCACGGGGAGGAAGGGAGGGAGGGAGGACTCTGAATTCTGGAACTTGAAGACCAGCTCCACACAACCCAAACCTGCATGTCTCCTTCGGCTTGTATCTCAGCAACACGTGAGTGCTTCAGAGTTCAGAAATCACACCATCATTTGCTAGTGATGAACTGCACATTTCACAACAGGACTGTGTAACTGCTCAGGAAAACCACCCCAAGTACCGAGCTGTCTTCAGTTCATACACAGTCAAAGCGCAGCACAGAAGGCCTTCTTCGTACTAACCCTTGAACATGGCGACTAAGGCCCAGTGCCAGACTGACACGTACTGGCGTTCTGTAAAGAGGGGAGCAGCCTGAGCACTTGCTCACGAGTGTCAGCCAGCACGACAAGCTGGATGCCAGGCCAGAAAAGGGTCTCCTATGAAGGACACGTCGAGCACACTGGAAAAGGGGGGAGGGAGGAGGCCCCTCATAAGGCAGCACTGAGCTCTCTGCCAGTGAAAGGAGGGCAATCTCTGGCCTCTCATACCGTACGGTTTTTTGTTTTAACAAAACACCACGTAAGATTCATTCAACATTTCACAGGATTAACAATCTTTAACCCCTTGTGAGAACAATGTGTTCCAATGACTTTATAAATTCTTTGAAAATAACACATGAAACCCAAGTAATATCACATTTTATGCCCAATGCAGTACATTTTTCTCTCAAAGAGAACAACTTGTGAAGACAAACAACACGACAGGTCACATTTCATTCTGAAGTGCTCGTAATTTCTTACAGTAGGACTAAGTTTTGGAGAAAAGACAGGCTTGCTAGCCAGGGCCTTGCTGCGATGATAAGGGAAGGGCCGGCACAAAGTGCCACATAGTGTTAACACTGAATCCTGCGTCAAGCATTGCTTTGTTTTGTTTTGAATATACTGACATTTCAAATATGTTTTAAAGCATGTGCTTATCACTCAGGGAAAACTCATTTGTGAACAATCAAACCAGAGCACAATGCTCTTCATTTTGGTAAGCTTCTGTTTGGCTGACTTTTGTGCTTTGAAAAAAATTCTCAGATTTTCACCTATGCGTTTTAATACTATATAATTTTAAAATAGTTTCTGAATAGCTACATTGTCCATTTTATACGAGAACTTCTAAACTGTCACTCAGAAACCAATCGTCTCCTATGCTACCATTACCACTAAACACTTGACGGGCCAGCCACTGCAGTCTTTGTCTTCTTTTTCTTTTGGGACAGGGGCTCACGTAGCCCAGGCTGGCTTGGAATTTCAATCACAGCCAACGATGGCCTTGAATTTTTGACCTCGACCTCCCAAGTGCTGGGAGTGTAGGCAAGGACCACCGTACTGGGTTTTATGCACTGCTGGGGATCAGATCCAGGGCCTCGAGCGTGCCAGGCAAGCACTGCACCAACTGAGCTACATCCCCAGCCCTCATCGGTGGGTGCTTCACACCTGAAGCTGGGGCTGAAGGAGAGCAGGTTGGTGTGAGCCGCTTTCTGAGACTCTTTCTAAGTGAAAGACATTCCTATGTTAAAAGGCCAGCTTAGCCAGCTTCCTTCAGACAAACAAACTCAGCTGGTTTTATTTGCAGTTTTTTAAGTGTAAACAAAAAGCTCTGGAAAGTCTGGGATTTACTGATGGGAACGTCACACGTACTCACTCACTAACCACGTGTGCTGGCGTGCTAACCAGTCTTCTCTCATGCCGTCAACCCAAGGCCACGATGGAATCGGACTTGGACAACCCGCTGAGACTCCTCAGGGAACTAACGTGCAGCGTGTGGGAGAAGGGAGACGGTGTTCTGTACCACCTGTAACCTGGCACGACACTCTTGGCCACTGCTGACAAAACAGAGCTGTGCGGAAGGGGAGGGGGAGACACTAGTCATCTTCACCTGCGTTTTACTTTCTAGCTCTACACATGCCCCTAACAAGCAGGGAAACCCAACTCCCAATACTATTAAATTATCAAAATTAACAATCATTTCCTCACCAAGCACAAGGTACTATACAATATTACAAACAGACACATGAAAAAAATCAGGCAGTAGAAAATGTACAACAGCTTTGGTGTTATACACAATAATTTGCAGAGACGACTGACTGAGAGTGGAGTGCACAGTTCCTGCGTTCTCACCGCTGCAGACTTCCACTTCCCTTCAGCTTCCGGTGAGGGCCGGGCAGCCGAGGACAGCGGACACTGGACTCGGCGCTGCGCTCCACAGCGCGTCACTGCAGTCTGGCTTGTGCACTACTGCTCGGTGGCACGTTCCTGTCAAGATCGCAGCAGGTCCAAAATAAAGTGACAACTAGATTTAATAAATTAATATACAATTTTGTTTAAAGATGTACAATGCACATTCTGTTTAATCCAAGGTTCTGGGATATCAAGGAACTTCTATTTACACATATACAGATCTCAGACAGCAGAGATGTCGGCAGATGCAGGGAGGAGCAACAGTGCCGTGGGCGCTGCTCTCTGAATGCTGAGGACACAAGTCAAGTACATTTAACTTAAAAACAGCGCGGAGAGATCACGGGGAGAGTCTCCAGGTGAGAAGTCCACAAGAAAGGACACGTACAGGCAAGGGGAGGGTCAGGGAGTCGAGACAACCCAGAACCACTTTATTCTTGGGACGGCGGTGGAGGTGGTGCAGACGCGCCCGGCTTGCCCGACTTCCGCTCGTAGTTCACCAAGCGTTGTCCCACAAGGTATCTAGGTGTAAAGACAGAG
>PVKW010059150.1:0-10233 GCA_004027895.1 Orientallactaga bullata | reverse complement strand
TTTTTTTTCTATTTCTGTGAAGAATGCCATTGGAATTTTAATGGGGATTGCATTAAATGTGTAGATTCCTTTGGTAAGATTGACATTTTCACAATATTGATTCTTCCAATCCAAGAACATGGGATGTCCTTCCATTTCCTTGTGTCTTCTGCAATTTGTTGCTCAAGTGTTTTAAAGTTCTCATTATAGAGATCCTTCACTTCCTTGGTTAACTTTATTCCAAGGTTTTTTTTTTTTTTTTTTTTTTGAGGCAATTGTGAATGGGAGAGATTCCCTGATTTCATCCTCTGCATGTTTGTTGTTAGTGTATAGAAAGGCTACTGATTTCCGTGTGTTTATTTTTTATACTGCTACGTTGCTAAAAGTGTTAATCAGCTCTAACAGTTTGCTGGTAGAGTCTTTAGGGTCTGTTATGTATAGAATCATATCGTCTGCATATAATGATAGTTTGATCGCTTCCCTTCCGATTTGTATCCCTTTTATGAGTCTCTCTTGCCTTATTGCTATGGCTAAGACTTCCAGTACTATATTAAATAGTATGGGGAAAGTGGACACCCTTGTCTTGTTCCTGAATTTAGAGGAAAAGCTTCAAGTTTTTCCCCATTTAGTATTAAGTTGGCTGTAGGTTTGTCATAAATAGCTTTTATTATGTTGAGATACGTTCCTTCTATTCCCAGTTTCTGTAATACTTTCACCATGAAGGGGTGTTGGATTTTGTCAAATGCCTTTTCTGCATCTATTGAGATGACCATGTGATTTTTGTCCTTCAGACCATTTATATGCTGTACTACATTTATGGATTTGCGTATGTTGTACCATCTCTGCATCTCTGGGATAAAGCCTACTTGGTCAGGGTGAATAATCTTTCTGATATATTCTTGTATTCTGTTTGCCAGTATTTTGTTGAGAATTTTTGCATCTTGTTCATGAGGGAGATTGGTCTGTAATTTTCTTTTTTTGATCTGTCTTTGTCCGGTTTGGGTATCAGGGTGATGCTGGCTTCATAGAAGGATTTTGGTAGAATTCCTTCCTTTTCTATTTTATGGAAACGTTTAAGAAGCAGTGGTGTTAGTTCTTCCATGAATGTCTGGTAAAATTTACCAGTGAATCTATCTGGGCCTTGACATTTTTTAGTTGGGAGACTTTTTATAACTGCTTAGATCTCCGTACTTGTTATAGGTTTATTTAAATGGTTTTTCTCATCTTGATTTAATTTTGGTAGGTCATATGAATCAAGGAAATCATCCATTTCTTTCAGATTTTCAAACTTAGAGGCACATGTATTCTTAAAGTATGTCTGTATGATTTTCTGAATTTCTTTGGTATCTGTTGTAATTGTGACTTTTTCATCTCTAATTTTATTAATTTTTGTCTTTTCTCCCTTTCTTCTGGTCAGATTTGCTAGTGTTTATCAATCTTGTTTATCTTTTCAAAGAACCAACTCTTTGTTTCATTGATTCTTTGGATTGCTTTTTTGGTTTCTATTTCATTAATTTTTGCCATAATCTTTATTATTTCTTCCCGCATACAGATTTTTGGTTTGCCTTGTTCTTCTCTTTTCAAGGCTTTAGGTGAAGCAGTAAACTGTTTAGTAGTGAACTCTCTAATTTCTTAATATAGGTATTTAGAGCTATAAATTTCCCTCTTAGGACTGCCTTCTTTGTGCCCCAAAGGTTTTGGAATGTTGTATTCTCATCATCATTTGATTCTAAGAATTTATTGATCTCCTTTTTCATTTCTTCAATGACCTAATCATCATTCAATAGTGTACTGTTTAGTCTCCATGAATTTCAGTATGTTCTGTAGTTTTTCTTGTTGCTGATTTGCAGTTTAATCCCATTGTGGTCAGATAAAGTACAAGGGATTATTTCAATTTTCCTGCATTTGTTAAGATTTGATTTGTGTCCTAATATATTGTCTATTTTTGAGAATGTTCCATGTGCTGCTGAGAAAAGTGTACGTTCTGCAGCATTTGGGTGGAATTTTCTGCATGTATCTGTTAGGGCCGTTTGTTCCATGTCATCATTTAATCCAGATGTTTCTCTGTTTATTTTTTGCTGGAATGAACTGTCAATTGATGAGACTGGGGTATTGAAATAACCCACTACAATTGTGTTTGGTGTTATCTGTGACCTTAAGTCTAATAGTGTTTGTTTGATGAAATTGGGAATCCCCATGATAGGTGCATATATGTTTAGGATTGCAATGTCCTCTTTTTGGAGTGTTCCTTTATTCAGTATAAAATGAGCTTCTTTGTCTTTCCTCACTAATGTTTGAAGTCTATTCTGTCAGATATATAGCAACCCCTGCTTATTTCCTAGGCCCATTTGCTTGAAGTACTATTTTCCATCCTTTTACCCTAAGAAGGTTTCTATCTTTTATTGAGAGATGAGTTTCCTGGAGGCAACAGATGGTACGATCCTGCCTTTTATTCCATTCAAGCCTATGTCTTTTGGTTGGGGCATTGTGGCCATTGATAGTATGAGTTATTATTGAGAGATATGTATTTATTCTTGCCATTCTTCCTGTTTACCCTTTATTCAGTTGTTTTAACTGTTATTTGTGTATGGTTTATTTTTTCCTTTTTCCTCCTGTGTGTGTTTTGCTTTCTCTTCAGTGTGAAGGATTCCTTCCAACATTTTCTGTAGAGCTGGTTTAGTTGTCATAAATTCCTTTAGCCAGTTTTTGTTGTGGAATGTCCTTAGTTCTCCATCAATTTGGATAGATAGTTTTGCAGAATAAAGTAATCTTGGTTGACAGGCTTTATCTTTCAGAACTTGGAATACATCATTCCAAACCCTTCTGGCTTTTAAAGTTGCATTGGGTAATCTGCTGTTATTTTGATGGGCTTGCCTTTGTAGGTGGTTTGCTTTTTCTCTCTAACTGCTTTCAATATATTTTCTTTTCGATATATTTTGGTGTTTAGTAGTTTAATTATAACATGGCGAGGAGAGGTTCTTTCCAGGTTTTGTCTGCTTGGTGTTCTAAAAGGTTTTTGTACCTACATTGTCATTTCTTTCCCAACTTGGGGAAATTTTTCTTCAATGATTTTGTTGTATTGCAATTCTTCTCCTTCGACTATACCCTGAATTCTTATGTTTGATCTTTTCATAGTGTTCCAGATAACCTGGAATTCCCATTCATACCTTTCTCTTTGTTGTACTGTATTAGGTCTGCCACCTGGTTTTCTAGTTTAGATATTCTGTTCTCTCCTTCATCCATTCTACTGGTGAGACTTTCCACAGAGTTTTTTTATTTGAATGACTGTATTCTTCAGAGCTAGGATTTCATCCTGGTTTTTCTTCAATATTATTTCCTTACTCATGTCCTGTAATGACCTTTTTATTTCATTAAGCTGGTTTCCTGTGTTCTCTTTCAGGAGTTTGTTTCTTCTTTGAATTCTTTCATTTCTTCTTTCATTTCTTTGGGTATAGATATAATCATTCTTTTGAAATATTTGTCAGGTATTTCACCTAAAACAGTCTCATTGGTGATCATTTCAGATGGATAAATAATTTTTGGTGAGATTGCATTGTCTTGATTCTTTGTGTTTCTTGTCATAATGTAGTGACTTTTGTATCCTGAATTGATTTGATGCTTGGGTTTCTACTTATCTGCAGTGTTCTTAGATGTGGTGATCCACCTTTATATACTTTCTGGATATGAGTTTAAGGTGCCAAGTGTAGCTCTCATACCCCAATCCAACCTCAGAAATATTCTTGGGTGTTGAGTTTGCTTGATAAACAAGTATTCTAGAGGACTGGGTGCAACAATTTACTGGCAAATTCTAAACTTCCACTGAGCAATATACACATTCAATAAAAACCAGCACAGAGTATACAAGTGTGGGGATTAAAACAGTCTTATAAAGCCAAAATCCCTAAGGGTGTGTGTTGCTCTACACCCTTAATCCTGTCAGCTAGGAGGTAGAAAATTCTGTTCTGAATTGGGTTCCAGGTCAGTCTTGATCTGGATCAGACCCTGCCCCCAATAATGATAGAAGCAAAAGACAAAGACCCTCTAAATATAAAAGTATTACAGGCAGCAACATTCAACCCCCAAGTACAGCTTATTTGAAAATGGTAAAGCCAACCAAAAATATGTAACCCATAAACTGCCCTGACATGGAAAGAGAGATTAGCTCTTCCAGTGCAGGCCTATGTGCCTTTTTTTTTTTTTTTTTTTTTTTTCCCCTCCGATCAGTCAGCCTTGTTACCTTTTGGGGTGGCTTCCAATCTCACCAATGCTGAGTGCCCACCTTGACCCTCTGTGTTTTGCTGTGGAGTTGGATCTCTGTTTAGCTGTGCTGGATGTGCTGCCCCTGGGGGCTGAATGCTGGAGGTTCCTGGTTCTGATGGTTGGGGGATGGGAGAGTTCAGGAAGCCTGGAGTTGCTCACACTGTCCCCCCCAATCTCTTTCAGTAGCTCCTTAGTTGATCTCAGCTGTCTTTCCTTTAGATTTCTTAACTCTGCAAGGAGGCTGATGAACTTGGGAAGTTCCCTTCTTTGGTATCAGCTGCTGCTTGGTGCACCTGGTGCGAGCGGAGAGCAGATCGGGTCAGCAAGCTCCTCAGTGGAATTCTGGTCATTTTCCTCCTTTCTGGTGGATTTTGGTCTCTCCTGCTCCTCCACTGTGTCTAAGATAAAACTATACTCCTGCACTTTTCAGAGAGTATGTTTTGCTGTTGTTTTGCTTAAATTCCCCCTTGGGCTGGTTTGGCATGGCTCCTATGCCGCCATCTTACCTGGAATTCTGCCATCTCCATTTTCATAAGCCAGATTCAAGGTCACTAAGGATATTTCTCCTGCCTTTTACACAATAAGCCCACTAAGAATATCTCTTCAAGATGAGGGTGAACCTGAAGACAGCCCAGCCTATTTGCACCAATTTTTTAAAACAATATTTATTTATATATTTGAGAGAGAGAGAGAGAGAGAGAGAGAAACAGAGAGAGAATGGGCACATTAGGGTCTCTAGCCACTGCAAACAAACTCCAGATGCATGTGCCAGCTTTGGCTTTATGTGAGTCCTGGGGAATCAAACCTGGGTCCTTAGACTTCACAGGCAAGCACCATAACTACTAAGTCAATTCTGCAGCCCTGCACCAGTTTTTGAGAACATCCAGTTAGATAAGGGCAATGTCACAATACAAAGCCTGCATCCTTGTGGCCAAGCAAGCATTCTCCATAGATCCCAAGAGCCACCCCAGTGTGCTCGCTCAGAGACTTAATCTAGGAATTAAGCAATGATGGCATCTAAGTTATTGGTAGAAATAGTAAGAATTCATTTTAAAATAAGAAATAGATAAGCTGAATATTAAATTACAGATTTTACTTCTGAGATTATTCTTCCCAGCTCTCTATATAAAGTAGTGTTAATTTTTTGAAGTCTTAGGATGAAGTTTGTGACTAGGAATTTTATCTCACATGGTTTCTTTGAGTATCACTCCTGGTTTCTATGTGTGTAATTAAGCACCATAAAGATACATCTCAAACAGAAGCCGAGTTTGCTTATTTCTCAACGCAAAATATAAGCATTTGCCTCATTTCCCAGGCATTATTCCATGATTGATCACCATGACGGCATGCACTGTATTTTGCATTCCATGGCACATAGCCATTAATCTTCATTCATTTCTCAATAGTATAATTCATTAAAGCACACATTTTGAATTTAGTGCATACATTAGAAAATGGACCCACACAAGATTGTAGTGTTGCTCAGACAAAACACAAGTAACAAGACATAAAATGTGTTTTTGAAGCTAAGGTTTTAATTTGCTTCTGTCAGAAATATGCTTTAACAACACTATTTAAGTTAATTTCCCAGGACAGTTGAAATTCCCTTACCCACCCCCTCTGGATACTAAGAGATTATGATTTATGCCCATGAATCAATCTCCCATCTCTGAAAAAGGTCCTAGCAAAGTTCTAAAACCAAATTTGTCTGTGAATAAGTATTATTGTCCTAAATTTGGAGCAAACTTTATCTGACTTGTGAATTCCAATCTTGCCTTTCTTGGCCTCTCTTCTTTCTTGATGTTATTCCATAGCAGGAGACACTGTGTGAAGAAGAGTGGGGCCAGGAACAGAAACAACATAAAAGAGCAGGCCACATGTGCCCCCAGAAGCCTCTGCAAATGGGTGACTTACATTTGGTGCAAAGTGTTCACATGAGAAGAAATGAACCTGTTGTAACTTTCCTTTAACATGCATTTCAAGAAGCAGTAAGAGATAGGGAGGGAGAGATAACACACATGTGGGGAAGTAAGTGTGGCAGACATATCACTCTAAACCCCTATGAGACCCAACAAGCTCTATGCTGTAATGTGAGTATACACATAGTCACTCTTTTCTTAATTCCTCAATTTTCATAAACAAATGTACTAGGGAGAGGTAGAACAAGTGAACACAGCATTAATAGGTCACATATTAATATTTATGTTTTGCTATATAAAGACTTTGCATACATTATGAGTCTGCTGTGCAAGCTGAATGGATAACTAATGTTACATTATGTATGGGTACATATTAAGCAGACATGTCTACACTTTTTTCGTTCAGGATATGATTAATGCAGCCTATCAGAGGCCAGATGGTGCAGAACCAGAAGCATCAATCAAAATGAAAAGACCACTGCGTGCTCTCCACAATGAGGTGCTCACAAATGGAGATTCTGTTCACAGACCTGAAATGGTAATAGGCAGAAAACGGCAAGAACATAGCTGCACTGTCCCACTGGGATAAAAAGTGGTGGCTGAGGCTTGGATAGATAAAAAATGTGGTATAGGAATATTCAGCCTGGAGTCCTGAGCACCAGAGCTGGGAAAGTCCAACCAAACCAATAGCCAGTCCCTAAGTTTAAGAAAGCTGCAGCAGCTTTTAAGTTATTTTAATAATGCTTGCAATAATGACAGAGTTTGTCAGACCCCATGTGATTTAGGATGGGGCAGTACCACACAGTCACAAAGCAGCTATTATTGTCTGCCTGAGACATGAACTGGTATTTTGTTTCTTTTAAACAATCTTTTCTCTCTCTTTCTTCTTCCCTCCCTCCTTCCTTCCCTTCTTTCTTTAATAAATAACCCAAAATGTGGTTGTGTTACTTTGCAGCCTTTCTCCAAGGATCCATAACAAACAATTTCAGACAGTTATGTTCAATATTAATGACTATTTCTGGAGCAGTTGTAGTGAGAAAGGCAACTGAAAGATGTTTCCTGTTCCTTTAATAGCTTTACGCAAAAACAGCTATAGAAACACAAGAAGCTTTGTCTCTGTAAATGGATCATGTGTGCTGAGCAAATGTTGAACAATCCCCATGCACCGTAGGACCTCACAAAAAATGAAAACAAATATTTAAGTACCGCCTCCTTAATAGTCACTGAAACAATGAAATCTCAGATATATGTGCAAGCAAGGAGAAAATCCCAAGGAATACAACTTGTTCCAGAAGTGTTCTGGGGCAACATGATGAGATACTTAAAAGAATACACCCCAAATCAAGAAGATGACCTATGAAAGGGCTAGTATGTAGATTCAATTCCTTCTATAGAAAGAAAAGTGAAGGGAGTGATTTCACTGATTTTAAAACTCTTGAGTCACATTAACACTGACAGTAATATTTCTGAACATATATCCTATAATTGTCTTTAGATTTAAAAAGCCACCTACCAGCAACACATTAGCATATATAATACCCTGTGTAATCTGATTTGGTGTTACATAGAGCTACTAGTATTATTTCTCTATTGTATTATGATTTATTTATTATTTTTGGCTAGAGACAGAATGTCAAGGTTCCTAAGAGAAAGTACCTTTCATGGAAGTGGCTGGCTGGCCACACCCTCTGGGTACCATATGCTAATGAGTCTTTAACCATGCAGCAGCAGGCTAAGGTGCAGGGATTGTCAGGCACCAGGAGCTATGGGCCTATTCTGGGTTCACATATGCTGCTGGCTCTTTGATCTTCCCACCACAGGCCTGTCACTGTGGTGGTGTCATGGAGTGTCAGTGCTGCTCTAAGGCAACTTGTTTTCAAAAGCACCAGAAAATCTTAATTGGCTCACAGAGGAGAACCAGAACAATATTTTCATTTTTCTCCTTTAGATTTCCAGATGGTTAGGCTTTTTTTTAAAAAAAATTTACTTGAAGGACCCTGATGATATCCAGTACTCAATCACATGCTTCCTTTAACAATGAAATTATCTCACTGCTAATATTCTTTTCCAGACATCTAATTATAGCAATAAATGTTTATTGACAGAATTTACAATAATAATTACTGTAACAAGGAACAGTTATGAAGCACTTACTGCCTTCAGGGCGCTGTGCCAATCTCATGAACAGACATTCTCTTGTTCAATCCCTGTAAAGACCCTGTAGGGTAAGTATTGCTTTTTTTGTTCCCATTTTATAGATGAAAAAGCTAAGCCTAAAGAAGATAAAATATGTATTTTGTACGACTAGCAAACAGCAGATTCAACAAAAGGCAGATTGTATCTCCACTGCCCCAAAGAGCTTCTTAGCTTACTAATGAGAATATAATGCTGTTCAGTGCCTTTCATAGAAAGATGATGGCAGGTATTCTGTTTAGAGATTTGCCTTCAGAAACAGCTATCTCTGTTTTGAATGACAGCGTTCCATTATTATGAAATGAGAGCTGTGCATCACATTACCTCTGTCTTTGCTTGTATTCTCAACTGTAGCCATGATTCAGATGCTGTGAGCCAACAATACAGCTCTTATTATTCCATTATATAACTTTTTTAAAGAAATAGGTTTTTTTGTTTATTTATTTATTTATTTGAGAGAGAGGAAGAGAGAGAAAGAGGCAGATAGAGAGAAAGAGAATGGGTGCGCCAGGGCCTCCAGCTGCTGCAAACAAGCTCCAGACTCATGCGCCACTTTGTGCATATGGCTTACATGGGTCCTGGGGAGTTTAACTGGGGTCCTTTGGCATTGTAGGCAAATGCCTTAACAGCTAAGCCATCTCTCCAACCCCATTATATACATTGTATATAAGGAGCTCTGAGGCGTCTTTG
The DNA here is from genome assembly GCA_004027895.1 of Orientallactaga bullata. Lineage (NCBI taxonomy): Eukaryota > Metazoa > Chordata > Mammalia > Rodentia > Dipodidae > Orientallactaga > Orientallactaga bullata. Next base: position 1,192 of record PVKW010059150.1, on the reverse strand, counting down.
GACAACAATGAAAATATAGTTTAAGTACTAAGTTTTAAAGACAATGTATTAGTAAGTCATTATTATATTTGAATTATCATGTTTTATGCAACTAGGCAAACTTCAAGTTGTGGTAACATTTAAAAGCAACACTTGGGCTGGAGAGATGGCTTAGCAGTTAAGGCATTTGCCTGCAAAGCCAAAGGATCCTGGTTCGATTCTCCAGGACCCACATAAGCCAGATGCACAAGGGGGCACATGCTTCTGGAGTTTGTTTGCAGTGCCTGGAGGCCCTGATGCACCCATTCTCTCTCTCTCATACTTTCTCATTCTGAAATAAATAATATATATATTTTAAAAAGCAATACTCACCTCTGACTCTCCTAACAGTGAGCTTGCTTTAAGATGTTCCCAGAAATTTAGTGAGATGTATTACCTGGATATTTGAAAGCTAGCAAAACTGGTGATAGAGAAAGCAAGTGAATAGCAAAGAACGGGCTTGAAGTCAGTTCCAAAATCCATTTACCAAGTCTTCTGGTGTTCAATGAAGGAATAGCAATTGTACAAAGAATTCACTCAGAAAGTCATAGTGATAAATTCAATGACGTAAGTAATTTCTTCTTTTTTTCTTTTTATTATTTGCAAGAAAGAGAGGAGTGGGGTAGGGGCACATCAGGAACTCTTGCTACTGCAAGCAAACTCCAGACACATGCATGCAGCACTTTGTGCAAATGGCTTAGTGTACATATACTGGGGAAGCACGAGATAAGTGATTTCTTATACTGGTTATAAACACACACATATAGATGTAACATTCATTTCCATAGATCTTTCACTGGAAATTAAAATGGTCTAATCTGATCAACTAATTGCTCTATGTCTATGTGTATGGCACTTTAAATGAAGTATGCATTGCACAGATGTTGGGCAACTCTTACTGTACAAACAGTATGGACATGCATATTACTATGAATGTCTGTGTTGCCCTTTCTGCTTCCTTCTTCCTCTCCTCAGAGAATTCAGCATTCCTTCATCCCTTATATTTCAGCCAAGGCAGTGTGAGTTAGAGACCACATTCTTAGTTCTTGGACATCCCTAACTTTGATTAGGACTAGATCAACTAACACGTTGTAGCAGATAGCTTCAGGTTTGCTGAGATGAACTTCCAGACCAGGCACAATTATGGAAGAAGGGATTTATTATAGCTTACAGA
>PVKW010059149.1:0-10310 GCA_004027895.1 Orientallactaga bullata | reverse complement strand
GAAGTCAACACTTGTGCAGTAGTGGCACACAGCTTCTGCAGGCAACCAACTGTTCTCTGATTGAACATAAAGCCTGCTCAGAGGGAGAGAACGCATACGTGGTACTGGAAACCAAACCTGATTCCTGTAGTCAGGAAACAATACTTCAGAGAGAAGCCCCACTGCTCTCTGGAGAAGAAGAGTGGGCTCTCAAATAATTGTGCACATCCCTCTTAACCCAAGCTGCTTTCACTCTTGGTTGGAGAATCTGCATTATTTTACAGATGGCAGAAAAAATGGAGGAGAGCTGAGATTGACAAGACAAAAAGATAACTGACTGCCCACCACAATAACTTGCCACTTCTTCCCCATCTTCCAGGGTCCAGAGGAACTTGTAGTGGAAGCAGCACCGTGAACACTGCTCTCACTGCTAACCTGACAACCAGCTCAGGGAACATTGCAGAAGAAGAGGCAGAAAGACTGTAAGAGCCACAGAGTCAGGGGGAATACCCTGAGGTATAATCCCCCCCCCCACTATCCCATTGGGACTGACTAAGGTCTTCATGACCCTACAGTAAATCCCATAACCCCACAGAGGAGGGCCCCAGAGAAATGGGAACAGGAGAAGAGGAATGAAAGAGTATAATCTTTTAAAAAATAAATTAAGGGCTGGAGAGATGGCTTAGTGGTTAAGGCACCTGCCTGCCAAGCCTAAGAATGCCTGTTCGAGCTCCAAGTCCCACGTTTAACCAGACACAAGTGATGCAAGTGCGCAATGCCACGCTTTCCCGCAAGGGAGCGCACACGTCTGGAGTTTGTTCACAGTGGCTGAAATGGCCCTGGCATGTCCATTCTCCCTCCCTCTGCCTCTTCCTCTCCCTCTCTCTGTTTCTCTCTCTCTCTTTCTCTCTCTCAAAAAAATAAAAAAAAAATCCTTATGCCAAAATGGTGTATTTGAGGGTAGCATAGTCTATCCTTCATAAGAACGACTCAGACAACACTCAGTTTCCTGATGTTTCTTTATTTTCTACTTTTTATTTTAGTATTTGTGTGCATGTGTTTAAGTATGGGCATGCACATGTCACAACGCATGTGTGGAAGTCAAGGGACAATTTGCAGGTCGGTCCCTGTCTTCCCACCTCATTGGAGGCAGGGTTGCTGTCTCTGGATCTTGCTCTGCTATTGTCCTTTGCTGGGCAATTCTCCTGTCTCTGCCTCCCATTTGGCCATCAGCATTATGCCTACCTCCTGAGTGCTTCTCCCACTTTTCTTTTGATTTTTTATTTATTTATTTATTTATTATTTGAGGGAGAGAAAGACAGAGAATGGACACTCCAGGGCCTCCAGCCACTGTAAACAAGCACCAGACACATGTGCATCTGGCTTACATGGATAGTGGGGAATCGAACCTGAGTCCTTAGGCTTCGCAAGCAAGTGTCATAACCACTAAGCCATCTCTCCAGCCCGCTTCTGATTTTTTACATTGAGTCTGGGGCTACAACTTAGGTCAGGTGCTCTAACCATTTAGCGTCTCCCTAGCTCTATTTTATTTTAATTTCTTGGTATGTGTGTGTGTGCATATTCATGTGTGTAATGTGGGCATGTTCAACATTTTGGGATATCAGCCCTCATCTTCTACCTTGTTTGAAACAGGGGCTTTCACTGTGCCAGTTTCTCCCTGCAGCTTCTCCCTATAGATATGCTGAGATTACAGCTTTAAATGAGTTCTGGGGAATCGAACTTGGGTCCTTTGGCTTCGCAGGCAAACACCTAAACCACTAAGCCATCTCTCTAGCCCCCACAATGATGTTTCTTAATAAGCCCTTAGCTCCTTTCATCTTTGTCTTCCCTCACCCAAATCTTATTCTCAGGAGCTCCTCTGACTCTCTACCTCTGTCTGTGAGTTCCTTTATTGTGTTTGTTTTCTGTAAAGACTCCATGGTGATAGGAATGGGCATGACAGGAGAGTACCAAAGTGTACTCCCACCCCAGCGTAAACCTCAGGCATGCCTTCTGCAGGTAGCTTGCATTCTCGGACCGGATACGATGAATGTCTTCTAGAGTAATTCCTTAGAGTAATTCTAAAGCAGAGATGTTCAAGTGACCCTTCAGATTTCTCCGGGAAAGGATGTGTGGTTGCTAGGAAACCAACAACCGGTGTTAACCACACCTAGCATGAAAATGTTCCCAACCTAAAGCACTGTAATTATATCTGGAAGCATTTTTAGCTGCTGTTCCGTTACCTTTTTAAAAAGCCAATTTGACAAATATTTATGGAACTTACACATGCGAGGGACTTGCAAGGTACAGAGCTGGTTACGTCACTCCTTAGCTAAAAAGACCCCTGCTCCCCACCCTATAAAAAACAAACACCAAATGGAGTCAAAGCTGCTTAATCTGACCCCCCCCCTTTTTAAAAATATATTTTATTTATTTATTTGAGAGAGCGAGAGAAAGAGGCAGAGAGAGAGAGAGAGAATGGGCACACCAGGGCCTCCAGCCATCGCAAACTCCAGATGCATGCGCTCCCTTGTGCATCTGGCTTACGTGGGTCCTGGAGAGTTGAACAGGGATCCATTGGCTTTGCAGGCAAAAGCCTTAACCACTAACCTATCTCTCCAGCCCAATCTGACCCCCTTTTAAAGCTTTGCTTTACCCACTCCCGTAGCCTTTCCTCAGTGCCCTGCACTCTGGAAACCTCACCTGCTCTGGCCAGAACAGTTCCTCAAAGCCCAGTTTAATACTACTTCAGGACTGGGAAAATGGCTCAATTGATAAAGTGCTTGTCACACGAGAGTGAGGACATGAGTTCAGATCTCTAGCATCCACAGCCTACCTGTAAGCCCAGTGCTCAGGAGAGAAAAATGGAGTCCCTGGAGAAAACTGACTACTTAGACTTACCCAAACTAGCTAATTCTGAGTTCAAGTGAGAGACACTATCTCAATAAATATGGTAGAAAGCAATCTGAAGAAGTCCTCCAACATCACCCTGTGGCCTCAACGTGCCCATGCACATAGGGACATGCACACATATGCTTGCAGAAATGTAAATTAAAATAAAATTTTAAGGCCAGGTATGATGGAGCACGCCTTTAATCCCAGCACTTTGGAGGCAGAGGTAAGAGGATCACCGTGAGTTTGAGGCCAACCCGAGACTACATAGTGAATTCCAGGTCAGCGTGGGCAAGAGTGAAACCCTACCTCGAAAATAAAAAATAAATTTTAAAAAATTTAAAGAGATTGTTTGGGACTGGAAAGATTGCTCAGTGGTTAAAGGCACTTGCTTGCAAAGCCTGCCTGCCTGAGTTCAATTCCCCAGTACCCATGTAAATCTAGATGCACAAAGTGGCACATGCATCTGGAGTTTGCTTGTATTGGCCACTCGAGACCCTGGCACACCCATTCTGTCTGTCTGTCTCTCTCTCTGCTTGAAAATAAATACACAAATATTTTAGGGCTAGAGAGATGGCTTAGCGGTTAAGGTGCTTGCTTGTGAAACTTAAAGACCCAGGTTCAATTCCCCAGTACCCACATAAGCCAAATGCAAATACTGGTTAGAGGTCCTGCTGTGCTCATTCTTTCTTATTCTAATTCTCTCTCTGTCTCTGACACTCTCTCTCTCTCTCTCTCTCTCTCTCTCTCTCTCGCTTGCTCATAAATAAATTAAATTAAAAAATAAAATAAATATTTTAAAGGCCAACCTGGGCTACAGACTAAGTTCTAGGACAGCCTGAGTGAGAATGAGAACCTGCCTCAAAAAGAAAGAAAGAAAGAAAGAAAGAAAGAAAGAAAGAAAGAAAGAAAGAAAGAAAGAAAGAAAGAAAGAAGAAAAAAGCTATTTGAGGTACGAAGCATTGCTCATTTCTGCTCCTTGATGGTAGGCACTCATTCAGAATTACTTTTGCCTAGCATGGTGGCACACACCTTTAGCCCCAGCACTCTGGAGGCAGAAGTAGGAGGATCACCATGAGTTTGAAGCCACCCTGAGACCACATAGTGAATTCCAGAGCTTGGGCTAGAGTGAGATCTTACTTTGTAAAGCAAACAAACAAACAAACAACGACAAAAAACTACCTTTGTCCACGACATACCGAGCAAATCTTGTTATCTTCCTTTCTCTGTGGGGCACAACGAGTAATTGTTCTATCTGCCTTTACCATGTGGGTTTCCTATTGGTGACAAAACTACAGCCAGTGGTAATTCTTTTATCTCACAAATTATGGTCCTGATTTAATAAGCACAGTGTTGAAAATTTAAAATTTTCAAAAGCAGCTAGTAATTATCCCAGGGTGGTTTTATTGATTTATTTTTTTAATCACATACTCTCAGCAACCATGCTTGGCACAGCAATGGGAGATACCCCCCTCCATCCAGGCTTTGTTGGAAGCTCCATGGTTTAAAGAAAACCAAAAAACAAAACAAAACAAAACCCACCTCATTCCTAAGACAATAAATGGTTTCTCATGATAACATAGACATCTCACCAGCTAACTGTCATCACACCTGGCTTATTAAGATAGCTAACTTCTGTTTGTTTTATTATTTGAGAGCAAGAGAAAGAAAGAGGCAGAAAGAGAAAGAAAGAGAAGAAGATTTGGGCGTGCCAAGGCCTTCAGTGACTGCAGACAAACTGCAGACGCGTGCGGCACTTTGTGCATCTGGCTTACGTGGGTCCTGGGGAATTGAACCTGGGTCCTTTGGCTTTGCAGGCAAGCACCTTAATCACTAAGCCAGCTCTCCTGCCCTTCTGTTTGTTTTTTCTTGCATTATCATTATTAATGATAACCTATGTTGTATGGGTACATCATGCATTGGTATCCTCTTTCCCCTTCATGCTTGCTTCTGTTCGTTTTTGACATATTCTTATAATCCACTCTAAAGCCGGGCATGGTGGCACACTCCTTTAATCCCAGCACTCGGGAGGCAGAAGTATGAGGATCGCCGAGCGTGAGGTCACCCTGAGACTACGTAGTGAATTCCAGGTCAGCCAGAGCTGGAATGAAACCCCACCTCGAAAAACCAAAACAAGACATAATAATAATAATAATAATAAATCTCTATGCACAAACGGGCTCAGCCTCTGTATGTTACAGATACCATGGATACAGGTGTATCTTGTGAATCTTCCTCCCCTCACCTCCTTTATATATGTTCCCTTGAGCAGTCCAGAGGTAGCTTGGAGGGAACTTACTGTAAAGGGCTCGTGATCTAAGGGAGCTCTAAGGGAAACAGCAAACGTTGACAAGAGTGGAAGCCACAAAGGCTGGAAGGTCTAAGGGAGGAGAAGGTGTGGAGGAAGGAGCCCCGATCTCCGCAGCTGTTCACAGACACCACTCAAGGAAGAGAGGAAGTTCCCGTGACCTTCTCAGTGACTCGCTCTAGGAGCTGCTGAGCATCTCGTGGTTTCCCTGCCCCATGGATGACTCCTTTCCCTGGTCCTCTGGGAGAATGCTTCCATGTTGATCAACTCTCCATTGTCCAGCCTTCTGTTCCATCTTCATTGATCAATGCCCCGAGCATCCTGACTCACACTGATTTCCCACTCCTGCAGTTCAGGCTGGGGAGATGGCTCAGAGGGTCAAGTGGGGAACTACATTCAGATCCTCAGCACCCATGTAAAAGCTGGGTGTGGTGGTGCTTGCCTGATATCCCAGCACTGGGTAGGCAAGGACAGAAAGATCCCTAGGGTTTGGTGGCTAACAAATCTAGCTGAATTGGTGTCATTTAAAAAAAAAAAAAAAAAAGCAGGGCTGGAGAGATGGCTTAGCAGTTAAGCACTTGCCTGAGAAGCCTAAGGACCCTGGTTCAAGGCTCGATTCCCCAGTACCCACATAAGCCAGATGCCCATGGTGGCGCATGAGTCTGGAGTTTGTTTGCAGTAGCTAGAGGCCCTGGTGCACCCATTCTCTCTCTCTCTGTCTCTAATAAGTAAATAAATAAAAATAAAAACTTTTAAAAAATCAGAGGGCTGGAGAGATGGCTTAGAGGTTAAGATACTTGCCTGTAGAACCCAGAAACCTAGGTTTGATTCCCCAATTCCCACATAAAGCCAGATGCACAAAGTGACACATGCATCTGGAGCCCATTTGCAGTAGCTGGAGGCCCTGGTGCACCTATTCTCTCTGTCACTCTTCCATTTTTCATTGCTTGCAAATAAATAAATAAATAAATAAATAAATAAATAACATATGAACATGTGTGCACACACACACATGCACCCAGGAATACACACACAAACACATATACACACCACAATATATACACATTTTTTAAAATACCCTGAGCGGGGCGTGATGGTGCATGCCTTTCATCCCAGCATTTGGGAGGCAGAAGTATGAGGATCACCAAGTTTAAGGTCACCCTAAGACTACATAGTGAATTTCACGTGAGCCTGAGCTACAGTGAGAACCTACCTCGAAAAACCAAAAACCAAAACCAAACCAAAACAAACAAACACAAAACCCCCTGCAATTCTCTCAGCATATAGTCCTGTTCCTTCCTCCAGAACGTCCTCTTCCAGGTTATGTGGAGGCTTGATCCTATAGCTTTGGGGTGGAACCTTCTCCTTTTCTCTCCATTAAAATCTTGCAGGAGGCTGGAGAGATGGCTTAGCGGTTAAGGCGCCTGCCTGCTAAGCCTAAGAACCCGGTTCCAATCTCCAGGTCCCATGTTTAGCCAGATGCAGTGACGCAAGGGCGCAATGCCACACTTGCCCACAAGGGGGCGCACACATCTGGATTTCGTTCACAGCAGCTGAGAGACTGCTGGCGCGCCCATCTCTCTGTCTCCCTCTCCCTCTCTCTCTGTCTGTTTCTCTCTGTGTCTCTCTCCAAAAATAAATAAAATAATAAAAATAAATTTAAATCTTGCAGGAGCATTCCTGGTACATCCAACCAGAGAGAGTAAGAACATTGAAGTATAGATCCCCAAGACAGCCAATGGGAGCCAAGGACAGGCTAGGGATGCATCTGACAGTGGAAGACATGAGGCAATGTGACCATGCCTTTGAGCCCCCAAGGTGAAGGTCTGTCTGCCTGAGCACCCTTCTAATGCAGGCATTCTCTTTTGTCACCTCACAGTGCCATCGCCAATAAGCCCTAGTCAAAGGAGATCCGTGAAAGATGCCCTTTCATCTCCATGAGAGTTGGCTAGCTTTTCTTTCTTTCTTTCTTTTTTCTAATTGTTGTTTTGGTTTGGTATGGTTTTGGGAAACCAGATCTCACTATGTGGCCCAGGCTGGCTTTGAACTCATGATCCTCTTGTGCCAGCCTCCAGAGTACTGGGATTGCAGGCATGGACCATCATGCCTTTCTCGTCTAATGAAGTCTCGACAATCAATCATTTCCAAAGAAGAAACGAATACCTCTGCAATATGATCATGCTCTGTATTGAAGTTTCAAGTGGTTTTCTAGTTTAACTTTAATTAGTAAATACCTTTCCTTCAATTTAATATTCAAAATCTACTCATAAGCATGCATCTTAGTCCTATTTTTGCTACATTTATTCTCTGGGGGATTTTTTTTTTCCTGGTTTGATTCTGTGTTCTGAAGAACTTTCAAGTAGGCAAATTTAAATAATCATCTCTAATTGGAAGGAAATTCTTATAGTGTACTGCAGGATACCTTTGCCAGCCTGAGCTCTACTTGTCTGAAAATCATTTGCACAAAAACATTTAACATTCACTTCTGGAAAATTCTTCATGTGCTGGCAAGATCTGAACCATTGAGGGCAATAGTAATTTGAAACAAAAGCCCTAGGATCAGGGAAAGCAAATGGGAGAAATCCTATTTCTATTAAAGAGGACTATTAAAACCACATATTTCCTTTATCAGTGATAATCTTTAGAAGCTATTTTTAGAGCTAGAGATCAAACACAGGGCTTCAATATGCCAGGCAAGTGCTTTACCATGGAACTACATTGCCAGCCCCAGAAGTTTTTGTTTGTTTGTTTGTTTGTTTTGAGAGAGACAGAGCGAGAGAGGGAGAGGAAGACAGATAGAGATGGGCGCACCAGTAGCCTCTCAGCTGCTGTGAACAAAATCCAGATGCATGCACCCCCTTGTGGTCAAGTGCGGCATTGCGCCCTTGCATCACTTTGCATCTGGCTAAACGTGGGACCCACTAGGTGGCACAAGCGTCTGGAGTTCAATTACAGTGGCTGAGGCCCTGGCGCATCAGTTCTCTCTCTGTCTCTATCTCTCTTTAAAGTAAAAGAAAAAAAAATATTTCCAAATTCCAAGGGTATTTATACTTAACATAGCCATTTTCCTGGACTTCATACTTAAGACATTTGAGAAATTAAGTCCAGGTGGTCCCTGCCATGGTCCCCCTCCCAGTCTGTATAAATATGTATTTTTTTAAATTTTTTATTCATTTTTATTTATTAGAAAGAGAGAGAGAGAATGGGGCACCAGGGTCTCTAGCCACTGCAAACGAGCTGCAGATGCCTGTGCCACCATGTGCATCTGGCTTACATGGGACCTGGAGAGTCAAACGTGGGTCCTTAGACTTCACAAACAAGTGCCTTAACCACTAAGCCATCTCTCCAGCCCCTAAATATGTATTTTTAATTGACACACATAAATAACCACAGGGTACTGCTCAACCATGGGTGAGCAAGTGTGACCTTTGGAAGTTAGATTCCAATCAGGCTTCTCGCTATTGATCAGACCCTAACCTCAAGGAGCTTATAGGCTAGTTTGAGGAAACAGGACACATTGAAACAATTCCAAAGATGTCACAAGACATCATTAATACTAAATTCTAAGTGAGTTGCCCAGACAACAATGTCAGTCCAAGTAAGAAAAACTCACTCTCAGGCTGGAGAGATGGCTTAGCAGTTAAGGCATTTGCCTGCAAAGCCAAAGGACCCAGGTTCAATTCCCAAGGACCCATGTAAGCCAGATGCACAAGGGGGTACATGCATCTGGAGTTCATTTGCAGTGGCTCGAGGCACTGGTGCACCCATTCTCTCTCTTTATCCCCCTCTCAAATAAATTAATTAATTAAATATTTTTTAAAAAGAAAGACAAGGGCTGGATTGATGGCTTAGCAGTTAAGACACCTGCCTGCTAAGCCTAAGAACTCCCATTCAATTCTCCAGGTCTCCATGTTTAGTCAGACACAAAAAGTGATGCAAGGGCGCAATGCCACACTTGCCAACAAGGGGGCGCACGTGTCTGGAGTTTGTTCACAGTGCCTGAGAGGCCTCTGGCGCGCCCATTCTCTATCTGTCTTCCCCTCTCTCTCTGTCTCTCTCCAAAAAGAAAGACAAATAATTTTTTTTTAAAAAAAAAAAAGAAAGAAAGACTCACTCTAGCTTAGGGCTAGCAGAGAATATCTGGTGAAGCAAAAGAGTATGACCATGTCCCTATAAGAGGAGAGGTTTCTGAAAATATGTAGGGGGGAAAAATGTGCACTGCAGAAGGGGCATGCAGAATTGCAAAGGAAAGCAAACGAAGAAAGGCCTCACAACCTCTGACCATGTCTTGAGTCAGCACCTCCACCTTAACCACCTTTCCTAGATGGCAGGTGCATGCCCTTCGGCCTTTTGTCTCACTCGTCCTTGTGGTATTTCTAGGTTCTTACTTCCATGGGTCGCCTGTTCCCCACTCTGCTACTCAGATCTCTAGGTTGCCATGTACTCTAACCTCACTTCCCCACCCAGCTATTTTGGTCAGAAGCCACTGATGCCTTGGTCTGCCAGCCACCAGCCACCATACCTGAGCCTGCATCCCAGACACGATCACAAGAAAGGGAATGGGCCCAGCCAGTTTACATGGGGAAGAACCAAATTTGTCATTGTTGAATAGTTTCAAGAGAAAGCTGGGCCATTTTAATTTTTCTCGCTTTGCTTTGATAAATTCCTTTTATTTATTTATTATTATTATTATTTTTTTTGGTTTTTCGAGGTGGGGTCTCACTCTAGTCCAGGCTGACCTGGAATTAGCTACGTAGTTTCAGGGTGGCCTCGAACGCATGGCGATCCTCCTACCTCTGCCTCCCGAGTGCTGGGATTAAAGGCGTGCGCGACCACGCCCGGCTGATAAATTCCTTTTAAATCCTTTTGGGGAGGAGGGGGATTTCTAGATAGGGTCTCACTCTGGCCCAGGTTGACCTGGAATTCACTCTGTAGTCCCAGACTGGCCTTGAACTCACAGTGATCCTCCTACCTCTACCTCCCGAGTACTGCAATTAAAGGCATGCACCACCACGGCCAGCCCCTTTAAAACATTTTTTTTTTTCTTTTCTAAAAATGGACACCACAAGCCGGGCATGGTGGCACACGCCTTTAATCCCAGCACTCGGGGAGGCAGAGGTAGGAGGATCGC
>PVKW010059148.1:0-10293 GCA_004027895.1 Orientallactaga bullata | reverse complement strand
TCTATTGAAATAATATGTTTACATTGTTTCCCAGAATTTCTTAAAGATATGGTTTTGAGTATATATTCATGTACTGCCCACAAAAGGAACAATCTTCCGTGTTTTTCTATAATGTGATTGTTTTAACGTAAGGTTCCAACAGTATGTACTGTGCCAGTATGCAGTGTTGATTATTTGACTGGATGGTAAGAGATGCAGGCTCTGCTGTTAACTTTACAATGGCTGTATGGCCTTGTGTTGTGTTAGGTGTAATGATTTATTTAACCAGACCTTTCCCAGCTGACATTTCAGTTGATGTCATTGTATTGATGCCAGAAATAATATTGTGAAAAATATTTATGTAAAACCATATACTTATCCAATTGTCTTTCCATGAATCAAGAAAGGTAAAATTACCAGATCAAAGTTCATGTGCATTTTTAATTTTTATGCATACTACCCTTTAAAAAGGTCAGACGGATTTGCATCCTGGTCAACAGAATACGATCATGACTATGCGCACAAGCCCAAGCGAACTAATCTGAATTAGTTTGCCATCAGGAGGATTGGAATGCCGCTGTGTCTCTTGCTTTCAAACAATTACTGATGATTGTCAACATCTTTCTGTAGGAATGTGGTCGCTCAATGAGACATTTTAAATGTTATGTAAATGGATAGAAATGCTATTGTATTTATGCCAAAGTTTCATCTAATTGTATAAACTGCATAAAAGATAAGGCTTCTTTGTATAGACAGGCAAATATGTTCTAAGACTGTTCATAACAGCCATTATTTTTTAAGTTTAAACTGAGTAAAAGATAAAACACCTTCGTTTAAACAGACAAATGTGTTCTAAGGATGTTTGTTCATAATAGCCATTATTTTAATTTTATTTGTGAACAATTTTGGAAGTAGTAATCCATTCTAAATACAAATTTTAATGGAATTGGGTCAAGAACCAGGAATAATTTTCCTACAAGGAAAATGTGGTGGATTGATTCAGGTATCCCCCATAAACTTATGTGTTCTGAATGCCAGTCCTCAGCTGGTGGCAATTTGTGAATTAACACCTCCTGGAGGCAGTGAATTGCACTGTTGACACACAAATCTGGGAATCATCCATATTAATAAAAAATTTAAAAAAGAATTACCAATCAAGGGCTAGGAAATGGTGCAGAAATTTAAGGAGCTTGCATGCAAAGCTTGTTGGCTTCGGTTTAATTCTCCCGTCCCAAGGTAAAGCCAGATGCATAAAGTGAAGCATGCTTCTGGAGTTCCTTTGGAGAACAAAAGACTGGCATGTACACACACACACACACACACACACACACACACACGGGAAAAGAAAAAAATGTTTTTCAAAGAATTGATAATCAAATGTGATCATAAAACAAGTTTTTAGAACACAAAGTCACAGTCTTGTATTTAGAAAACCTCTACTAATTAATAAGCTGAAAATATGTTATATTTTCACAATGGAATATTAGCCATAATAGCTGCCATTTTGGCATTTTTAGCAATATGAATAGAATTAAAGTGTATGGAAAATGAGCAAAGTCAGTCAGAAAAACAAATACAAAATGTTTTTTCATTTATTTGTGGAAGCTAAATATGTTGATCTTTTAGAAATGGTTAAATTTGTTAAGTAAAATGACTTCTAATACTTTATAGCATAGTAGAAAAATATTGCTGATAACTATTAGCTTTTTTTTTTTTTTTTTTGGTTTTTGGTTTTTGATTTTTTGAGATAGGGTCTCACTCTAGTCCAGGCTGACCTGGAATTCACTATGTACTCTCAGGGTGGCATCGAACTCCTACTTCTGCCTCCTGAGTGCTAGGATTCAAAGCATGTGCCACCACGCCCAGCTTAAAGAAACTATAAAAAAGGTAGGCCAATGGGCATAGTCTAATCATTAGGTATTGTATACATGTTTTTAAACAACATCTTATTCCTTGTATAAATGGAAAATAATGTCAATTTAAAAAGCTGTTACTAAACCATTGGAAAATGAAATGATTATTCACCATGATGTAAAAATTATGTTAATATTCTGGAGGTGTACTCCCAACTGTCTTAAATATTTCACCATATTATGAAATTTTATTCAACCTATTACTAGAGTAACTAACAGAACTTCCTACAGGTGCTAAAATTAACTGTATATAATGCAAGGAAAATGAGACCAAGGCCTGTAGCAAATATGAAACTGAGGAGTAAAACTTTAAAAATATACATATGAGAAATTTGTATACAGTAAGAAATAGAACACCAAACGGAGATTCATGGTTGTCCCAGTGCTGTACAAACATAGATTGAGCTGCTACATGCTTGGGCGCTTCCAGTCAGATAGTCCAGGACGAACATAAAGCTTCAGCTGGCCTGGCAGCTGCCAGGAATGGTACAGGTAGAAGGCTGTGAGGGGGTCAAAGCTGAAAAGAGAGTAGCTGACAGTTTTCCCTTTGAGGAAAATTACTTATTGAGACAAAGTAACAACATGTGTACAAACAGCTGAAAAACAAAGAAACCGATAACATATAGAAAAATATAAATATATAAAAACAAAATATGAGGCAACAACATACACAAATTCCGCTGAATTGGAAGATTAAAAATGGCCAACTGCACAGATTGTCTAATGAGTGTAGAGCGATGTCACCATGAGGACTGGGATGGGTGATCCTGTATACTGAAGAGTTAGTTGAATGACTATTTCAAGATTACAAGGAAGAACGCGCCTCTTACTGAAGACCATGCAAACACATAATGCACAGGAGCACCAAGACTGAACTAAGTATAAATTTTGGAATTTGGGATAATAATGACATTAGAATATCTGAATAGATATAACAAAAATTCATGACCTGGATAGATTATAAATCATAAATTTGATTTCTTTCTATTTAGGGGGTCTGTGAGTTCTACTTTCTAGTATCTTGAGCTTTGGTTCATGGATTCCATCTACTACCTGTGTAGTCACTGGTGGGAAAGGAGGAAGCAGACATATGGAGTCTATTATATAAAGTAAGTCTCTGGGAAGAGAATTCTGCCCTCGTTATTAATCAAAATCCAAAGACATAATTATGGGGCAAAAATATTCTGACACATATATTTCTATGGCATAAAAATATGTAGCTCCATCGATTACAGTAAGGACTTCCCAGGTTTACCACCTGATGATGAACCGAGAAATGTGTGGTAGAAAAAGAGCTATACAAAATTCCTGTACTTTATCCTTGGTTTTTTAGGGAATCCAAAACTATTCTAAGTTTCAAGAATTAAAAACACAAATGTGACAGTCTTCAAGAGACAGTGAAAACCTTGCATTTATGAACATGAAAGGAAACAATAAGAGATTGAAATATATATTGTTGTTGTTAGACTGTGGGAGGGAAAGACTGATGAAGGGCTAAAAAGCAAAGACCAAATTAGGAGGTTGGAAAATCAATCAGAATAATGTCCTTTAAGAGAAAAATAATGGTATCATAGATGCATTTTCCTATATCAGACAATAAGGACAACTAAAAGATTTGGAGACTTGTGAAATTATGGGCTACATCTAATATGATGTTCACAGAAATCGAGCAAATGGGTAAAAAGGCAATGTTGGGAGAAATAAGAGCTACCTGTGCCTCAGGTGTGAAAAGAGAAAAGAATGAGACGTGCTTCAATGAGAGGGATACACGTGTATGCATCAGAACTCTTCCAGTGTCATGCCTTTACATGCCAAGGGGTGCATGTGGAATCTAGCCCTTTATAGAATATTTTTTACAATATTTTATTTATTTATTTATATATTTACTTATGTGTGAGAGAGAAATAGAGAAAAAAAAGAGGCAGATAGAGACAGAATGGGTGCTCCAGGGCCTCTAGCAACTGCAATCAAACTCCAGACATATGTGCCACCTTGTACATCTGGCTTATGTAGTTGCTGGGGAATCAAACCTGGGTCTTTGGGCTGCACAGCAAATATCAACTAAGCCATCACCCCAGCCCCCTTATAGAATATGAATTGAAGAGTATGATTTACTTTTAACCACATTCTCCATGTTCTGCCATCACTTTTACTGTACATAAACCTCGTCATCCAGATCCAACAAAGCTCTTTCTGCTCACCCTGATATTACCTTTATCCTAACAAATTTCTCTTCGTACAGTCAGCAAAGGCTTGTAAGTCATCAATAAATTATGTGTGCATGAATACCTTTCAGGAAGAAGTACTTAATGTAACACTTCATAATCCTGCTAAAGGAAAGAGAAATTGCTTAAGGAATGAAATGAATATGTGGCTTTGTAGGTACCAAGAGAAAGCAGAGCCTCGTTTGCTGAACTCACATAGTAAATTATTCACTTGTATACCAGATACTCCTTATACTCTTATAAGTAGATATATACAAGTTAGTACCGTGTAAATTTTCATGAAATTTTGGCAAACTACACCTATTCATGGGTTCCAGAATATGTACATATTTGTATCAGTTAATTATTCATTGCAAGACAAAATACTCAACCAGAAGCAGCTTATGGAAGGAAAAGATTTAATTTTGCTTAAAGTTCAAGGGGTAGAGCCCATCATGGTTGGAGGGGGGTTGGCAGGTCTAAGCAGGAAGCACATTATATCTTCATATTCACAGGAAAAAGTAGGGAAAGAACAGCACATGAAGCCTGCCAATCACATCCAAAGCTCCTTCTACCCCAGTGACACACTTCCTCCAGAAAGACTCCACTTCCTAAAGGTCCCAGAACCTTCCAGAGCGGCTCCACTACCTAGGATTTCAGTATTCAATCATGTGATCCTATCTATGGAGGTCATGTGCCATTCAAATTGATGGAATATTTTTGGAATATCATAGAAATTCATGGTTTTACTTTTTTATGCTCTAAGTATATGTATTCACTCCGTACTGATTTTGTTTTGTGCAAAAAAAGTATCTTAATGAAAATGTAGGGTGTGAATTTATTTTTTTTTTTTTTGTTAAGATATACTTCCTGCCAGGCATGGTGGTACATGCCTTTAATCCCAGCACTCCGTAAAGGGAGCAGGATTGCTGTGAGTTCAAGGCCACCCGGAGACTACATAGTGAATTCCAGGTCAACTTGGGCTAGAGTGGGACCTGACCTCGAAAAACCAAACACGACATAAGTATATTACTCTCTACTGCCCATTTGATGTAAATCTCATGAAAATTATCATGATAATTTCTCTTTCCCATCATTATGATCAAGAATTTAAACACATTAAATGAGCACTACAGGAAAAGATATTTAGTAGTTTAGAGTTCAACATGTTTTGAATATTGTTTGGGGGGGACTCTATATACATTTTACTTTCTCATCTGTATTATAGAGTTTATTTCAGAATAATCCCTGTAAGTCCCTAGTATCTTTTATCTTGGTTTTCTCTCAAAATGAGTCAGAAGGGATACCTACCTCTGGCTATTTGCATTGATATGCAAATTACCATACATATTTTATAGAGGCAGGTAAATGACTCAAGTGAAGCAGAGTCACCTGTTTATCCCTGGGATGGATATGTGGACCTTCCTAAAGAGTACAGCAGCTGCAGACGCTGCTTAGCATAAGTGCCTGATTAAAATACACCGAGGAGGAGAACGTCTTTGAAAGCAATTTTCTTACCGTATGAATAATCCTGATGGAAAACAATAGCAAACAGATATAGGTCTTCAGTGAACTGTCTGGACTTTTTCAACGGTGTGGATTAATACAAAGAGATATATGGTTTCAGGGAAGTGATTGCCCGCTGAAAAGGTTCACATCACTAGAAAACAGCAAGAGATAGAATGGATGATTTCTCTTTTGCATAAAGGAAAAAGCCATGAAAAACATTGATTCCTCACTTCAAATTTACCTTTATATTACAACTGATAATATAGTTTAATAAAAAAGAAACTGGAAGAAAAAATTCTAATTTTTATTGTTAATTGCTACTTGTTATCATAAGCTCTGAGATCTTTTCTCCCAGATATCTGTGACCAGAAAAGAATGAAGGAAATTAATTTTTTTTCTCCATAGTCACATTCTAGTCTCTACGCCATGAATGGATGTAGCTTTTCTTTTTTTTTTTCTTTTTCTTTTTTTTTTTTTTTTTTTTTTTTTTTTTTTTTTTTTTTTTGGCTTTTCAAGGTAGGGTCTCACTCCAGCTCAGGCTGACCCAGAATTCACTATGTAGTCTCAGGGTGGCCTCGAACTCATGGCTATTCTCCTACCTCTGCCTCCCAAGTGCTGGGATTAAAGGCGTGCGCCACCACGCCCCGCTGGATGTGGCTTTTAATGTTGTTGTTGTTTTAATTTGGAGGATATTTGATAACAAGAGTTTTCAGGGGGTTTTCTATATCTTTAAACAATGTTTAAGAAATATAATATACATAATTTATCTTTGAAAAATATATTTTATTTCTTTATTTGAGAGAGAGAAAGAGGGTGGAGAGAGAATGGGCATACCAGGGCCTTCAGCCACCGCAGACAAACTCCAGATGCATGCGCCCCCTTGTGCATATGGCTTATGTGGGTCCTCAAGTCCTCAAGGATCAAACCAAGATCCTTTGGCTTTGCAGGCAAATGCCTTAACAGCTAAGCCATCTCTCCAGCCCCTAGATAATTTATCTTGAACATTATGGACAGTAACAGCTAGCATTATTTTGTCCAATAATATTTTAATTATAAAGCAATAACTCATTATCCTTTTAGTATGTAAGTAAATAGAGAAGGGAATAGGATTCAAAAATATTCAACCTAAAGATCTGCTTTTTTAAACAATATGTTAGTTGAAGTTTCAGTTTGATAATTCTCTGTCTAATCATTAAACATCATAATGCCATCTTTAATTTGTTTCATTGTCATTTTCCATGAGTGAAACTGCCACCTTAATAGAATATATTTGTATCAAAACAATGATGAGAGCAAATGAAACCATCAGCATATGATTACTGGGTATCTTTCAACAGAAAGTAAGGTTGCTTGCAGAGTCAAGACTGCAGACTATAAGACATTTAATATCCTTACTGGTCTGCTTTGAAACTATGTATGGATAGAAATTAATGTGTAGAAGGCTTGTGGCAATACAGATCTTTCACAGTGATGCAAACGGATCTTTCTCCCAGAGATGAAAATTGTGTCTGCTGATAAGTAAATGTTTCTTTCCATCCCCAGTAACCAGAGAAGAAACGTTGATTTCAAACATTACATTTTGCTTCATTATTACTGAGGTGTTTTGCATAAGTTAGAAACTTGACTTCAGTATCATTGACTGTATACTTATAAACGTTCCAGACATGTAGACATGAAGGACACAAATCAATTATTTGGACTCTCATGAGCCAGTTTTAATAACTATTGCTTCCATTATCAGCAATGAGGAAAATTAACTCTTGCTGAATAATATTTTTATGTTTGTCTGAGTAATAATTTCTCCTTATCACAATACAGCCTTTGAAACTTGTTGATATGAAGACAGAATGATATCCTTAGACACTGTGCATTGCCCAGCTGTTTTGAACATGGAAATCAGGATGAGAATAATCTACACTTCATGGAATATTCAGTGAAACCATGCATATTTTAAAGTCGAAATGAGAATTTCATGGAAATGAAGAAAATTCTTTTGCTACAAAAATGTTTGAATTATTAAATAAAAGGGTTTTTAATTTATATGTGAATATCAATTAGGTGCATTGCAATAGTCATATTATTCTTACTATCCATCAATGATCTTTCTGTTGTTTACGGTTCAAAATTTATTAGGAAGATATCTGTCAATATCAGCCTTTTTCTTATATGTGAGCACTGGCTTTTGCTTATCATGTTTTGCTACACATGCATTCATTTATTCTTTGTGATCAAAAGTCCCATTTCTAAAACATGCTATATGCCACCAAATGTATCATTTAAGTAATTCAGATTATTTATGTAATTAATATATTATGCTGGGAAGTTTGAACTCATATATAAAATTAGATGTACAGTCTTGCAACCTGTGTGATAATAAACAGGTTTCTTTCCTAATACTGATACAATGAGCCAACAAAGAGGCAATTGTTGATAGTTCAGGCTACAGTGAATTTAACTTCAATACAAAAACTTTGGGCAAATAAGAAGACTTGAGTTCTAGAATCTAGAGCGAGGTTAGATTCATAAAGGAATGAAAATGCACTTGATGCCTTATTTCTACTGATCTTGAATGGAAAAAAGAAAGTGGAGATTGTCACATATGATTGTGGGTATTTTTTAAATGGTGGCATTTTTTTTTCTCTCCGAAGAAGAGGTGAGGTTATCAGGTGAAAATGAGACTTTTTTGAGCCGGTGATCGAATGCATGGAATGGTAAGATGGTGTTCAGAAACTGAAACCATATGGATGGCTGTGTGTGTGAACTGTCTAGTAGGGGAAGTAAGCAGGGGAAGGAGTGATTACTGGAAACCAGATTGCAAAGACCGTGAGTATTATTTCCTGGCTGGGAAGCTATTTGTAGGTAGTAAAATTCTCTCAAACTTTGTGATAAAATCATTGGTATCAGAAGAGCAATGTCTAAAGTTTCATTCCTTGACTGAATGGAAGACAACTAGAAATAAAAGATATTGAGTGCAAATATACCCATTAACAAGCTTATGTAATTGTATGTCTTCTGGGCCACCAGGATCCAAATTAAGGCTATTTCCATAGGAAAAGAAGTTATTGGGAAGGGAAATTGATAGTTACACAGAAAATGAAGAGAAACAAAATGATTTTATAAAATTGTATTCAAATATACCTTCACGGTGGATAATTACAACATATAGTATCATAAATGGATAGTTTATACATTATTTTTAAAAATTAATCATTTATTTGTGAGAGTGAGAGAACGAGAGAAAGGAGGAGAAGGATATGAAAAGGGTCTCCTGCTTTTGGAAATGAAATAAATTACATATGCTGGAAAATAACTCAAGACATATGCTCCACTTGTGCATCTGGCTTTGTGTGGGGACTGGGAAATCAAGTCCAGGCCATCATACTTTGAAAGCAAGCACCTTTAACTACTGAGCACACATCCAATCCCCAGTTTCAACAAATTCTTATTTAAAAACTATGGGTAGTATAGTTCCATTACAGCTGGATAGTTACCACATGTTCTGACACTCTTTACACATACAAATCCACATTTGTAAATTAAAAAAAAAAAATTAAGATTTTATTTTTATTTATTTATTTACTTATTAGAGATAAGAGAGAGAGGGAAGGAGAGAGAGAGAGAGAATGGGAGCACTAGGGCCTCTAGCCACTGCAAACGAACTCCAGACACATGCACCACCCTGTGCATCTGGCTTAGGTGGGACCTGGAGAATTGAACCGGGGTCCTTGGGCTTTGCAGGCATGTGCCTTAACTACTAAGCCATCTCTCCAGCCCAATTGTAGATTTTTCACCTAGTAAGAAAGCCAGCAATTCTTCCTATATTATATGGACTTATTAAAAGCTTTACCAAAATAAATATACAAAATATTCCATGCAAAAGTAGAGTGACAAGATCATTTTTGTTTGTCATTGTTGTTTAAAACCATGTTTTCCCCCTTGTAGTTTCTGAGATTCATAGTTTAAGAAAAGAAAAACACTTAAGTCTGAATTTGTAGTTTATTCTCAAGGGCTACTTTGCTGGATGGGTGTTAAACAAAGAAAATAGAACTTTTCTTTGTAACAGTAAACCTGCTTAACTGAAGTTATTTTCCAAAGCATTGGTGATATGTAGGTGTACACAAGCCAATTCAATTGTTCTGAGACCAGTTCTTCAGCGAGAACTTGAAGTGTCTTCACTTTCATTTCCCTCAGGTCACTGTTTGATTGGCCTTGTGACCGGCCTGCAGGAGTCCACAACAGCGAGGAGGAGGGAGACACACACCGACTGACATCCTAACTCTCCATTAGTAAGGCACATTAAGGCAGCATATAGAACTGTAATTAATTAAGCATAACACAGGTTTGTGTAAAGTTCCATTTTAACCAGCAGAAACATTCATATTGTTGCTGTACGGCTAAGATGTGTTTTTAACATTTCTTTTTTTTTTTTTTTTTTCCCCAGATACAACAAAACTGTTGCATATTCATCAGTGACTTGAACTATATAAGTGTACAGATTTAAAGTAAACTGAACTGAAAGAAGATATGAAAATCAACAAAAATAGTGGTAGACATATTTAATTCATCAACAACAATAATACAGCCAACAAAGTCACAGAGCTAGCTATCCAACATTCCTCTGGGTCGCCAGTGGAATGTAGGCATTGTAGGAATGTAGAGACAGGGCACATGACTCTGTGTACCCACCT
>PVKW010059147.1:0-10301 GCA_004027895.1 Orientallactaga bullata | reverse complement strand
GGGTCCTTTGCGTCGCCGACAAACATCTTAGCCGTCATGTCACCTCTCCTGCCCCACACTCAACCCCAAACACTCAATAAACCTTGACTGAAGATCTCTGTCGGTGCCGCAGAAGTGCAGGGAGGTACCGCTTTCTGGTTTCAGAATTCTTTAAAAAAATATTTTATTTT
Source organism: Orientallactaga bullata (assembly GCA_004027895.1). Taxonomy (NCBI): domain Eukaryota; kingdom Metazoa; phylum Chordata; class Mammalia; order Rodentia; family Dipodidae; genus Orientallactaga; species Orientallactaga bullata. The sequence continues at coordinate 10,131 of PVKW010059147.1, read as the reverse complement.
TATTTATTTATTTATTTATTTATTTATTTGACGGGGGGGGGGAAGAGAGAGAGAGAGAGAGAGAGAGAGAGAATGGGTGCGCCAAGGCCTCCAACCACTGCAAACGAACTCCAGACTCGTGTGCCCCCTTATGCATCTGGCTAACGTGGGTCCTGGGGAATCGAACCTGGGTCCTTTGGCTTTGCAGGCAAGTGCTTTAACTGCTAAGCCATCTCTCCAGCCCAATGGGGACAAATTTTAAATTAAATACACCAAAAGTTTAAATCTAATGGAATGATTTCATTCAACAAAGTCTTTTGGGGAAGATAATCTCTTATTGTAGTCAATAATTTGGGAAATTTTTTGTCATTCTTTTAATACAATTTTTAAAATTAAAAACGTTATTTATTTATTTATTTGAGAGTAACAGACACAGAGAGAAAGAGACAGAGAGAGAGAGAGAGAGAGAGAGAGAGAAAGAATGGGAACACCAGGGCCTCTAGTCACTGCAAACGAATTCCAGATGCATGTGACCCCTTGTGCATCTGGCTTACGTGGGTCCTGGGGAATCAAGCCTCAAACAGGGGCTTCACAAGCAAGCGCTTAACCGCTAAGCCATCTCTCCAGCCCTAAGTACAATTTTTAAGTGTACAAAATAACAGGTTTTGTTATGACATTTTCATACGTCTGCATCATCACACTTTGCTCATACTCGTCTAAGGGCATTTTCACTCTTTTGGGTGTTCTCTTTGATGAGGGCTGTTTCTCTTCATCACTAATATTTTAGGTGGAAGCAAGTGACCAGATGCTTAGAATGACCTTTGCAAGGGTACGAGGTTGCAGTCTCCAGACAGTGGCGACTCAAGTCAGGGCACATTAGCTGACAGAGACCCCGGTGAGGGAGGATCATCATCTGTCAGGTGAATTTCACAGCAGTGTAGTGAGTGAGGACCCAGCACGAGAGAAGTTTGTAAAGGTGTGCAGTATGGTCATGTGATGGTTAAGTTTGTGTCAACTTGATTTGTTTAGGAATCCACAGACATTCCTCATAAGTGTGTCTCTGAGGCTGCCTCTAGGAAGAATTAATTAAAGGAAGAATCCTTCCCCCAGGGGTAAGCCCTTCCCCCAGAGTGGGTGGCCCAGAGTGGGCGGCCCCTCTTGGAGGAGGGGACTGGTTGATAAAAAGGAGCTCTGGGAAGAAAGGCTCTCTCTCTCCCACCTGGCTGCCGGTGCTGCTCGCTGCTTGCCACTGGGTGCTTGCTGCTTAGTGTTTTCCGCTTGGTACTTGCTGCTTGGTGTTGCTGCTCTCCAGTGTGGACTAAACACCAGGGTGGACTTGAAGAGCAGCATCTCTCCAGGAAGCCTCCAGGTCTTCAGTGCCGGATTGGGACTGCTGAGGCCTCCAGTCTCGTGGACTGAGCAGCTACCGGGTTTCTTGACTCTCGGACCTGCAACGTGCTATTGCTGGACTGTGTAAGCTAATCCAATAAATCCCCTTTTAATACGATTCATTCTGTCCATTCTGTTCCTCTAGAGAACCCTGACTAATACAGGTCATCACTAGCTAAGGTGAATGATCAAGCTGGGTAATTTCATTTCAGATCAAATACTGCTACAGCAAGAGACTGATGTTTTAAAAAATATTTATTTATTTATGGGGGAAAGAGAGAGGGGAGGAGTGGAGGGGAGAGGAGAGGAAAGGAGAGGAGAAGAGAAGAGAAGAGAGGAGGGGAAGGGAGGAGAGGGGAGAGGCATGGGTGTGCCAGGACCTCCAGCCACTGCAAACAAACTCCAGATGCATGCGTCACTTTGTGCATCTGGCTTTATGTGGGAACGGGAGAATTGAACCCTGGCCAGTTATGCTTTGCAAGCAAGCGCCTCTAACCACTGAGCCATCTCCTCAGGCCGAGATTGATTTTCACCATTCTTCAAAATTACGTCATAAGATTTTGTACCAAAATACTGCCAGCCATGAGGACGTCTTTGCTATAAGTGCTTGGCGCCCCAGTGACTATAAGAAGGTCACAGCCTGGAATGTTTGTTCACAATGCAGCTTCTTACAATTTCTAGACCCTTGCTCCTCCAACTGGGGTCCCAGGCCCGGCCACCCCCTCCTCACTCAGGACTTGTGAGTCTTGCAGAACCTTCCACTCCGGGATCCCGCTAGATGCAGGTGGGCTCCCAGGCCCCTTGGGATTACAGCCGAGTCCCCTCGGGACACAAGGCGGGGGCGCAGAGGCTGAGCCGCGCCTGCGCAGTGCAGCACGCGGGCTGGTGGTTGTGCGTGGGCGCCGAGAAGCCACGGCTAGTGCTTGTCCCGGTCGCCTCGTCCCGGTCGCGTGTTCTTCCAGGCCGCGCTGCGCCTATTCCATGTGCGGCCGCGCCAGCGCGCATCTGCGGGGCGGCCATGCTGGTCACTAGGACGCCACACCCCTGTCCCGCCAGCCCCCCGCCCCACCTATGGCTGGCGATCATGATAGTGAGGCCAGTCAGCCCATCTAAGGACCAAAGGCGAACCGGAGGAAAAGGGCAGGAGTTGCCGTCTCCAGGGACAGAATGGCATTATGGCTAACACAGGGGACCGTGGTGGAAATTATTGTAAGTCCTTGGTGATATTTGGGGATGGTAATGCACAAATGACAGCGGTTACCTGTACCCTGTCACTCCTGGAGGTGAAAGGAATTGACCTTAACAATCTTTGGCAGGGTTCATGAGAGGTCTGTGCCTTTCTGGAAAGGCTGGCTTTGGGGAAAGTGGGAGGCAAGCCACAGTGTGTGTGTGTGTGTGTGGGGGGGGGGGTTATCCAACCTTCAAGGACTCAGACTGACGCCTAGGACCCTCAGCATTGGAAGCTTCAGGTGGAAATACCTATGCGAAGGTGCGGGACACCTTTGTTTCAGTCTGGCTCCTCCTGACCTGATGGGGGCTTTGGCTTCTTGGATTTCTAGGTCGTCAGGGGAAGGTGGTCCTGCAGCCTCCAGATTCACCAACTCCATCCAGGACTATCATGACCCTCGGCACCCATCCCTGTCCTCAGTGGGTCTCCCACCCCTGGGAGTAATTCCCACCCCTTCACCTGTGCTCTGATGTTGGCTGCTGGCCAGGCAGGCCATGCTGGACGTTACAGTCTAGGACCGTGGTAGGAAACAGTCTGCCCATCATGAGAGCTGGGGGGCAGCCACAGACCCTCCTTGGCTCCTCTGCTAGATGACGTGGACACTTCATCACCCACTTCCTTGTCACCTCCTAGACACTGTCATCTTTGAATACACTAGACTGCTGATTTCAGACCACAGTCTCTGGTCCCCGCCTCCACCTGCAATGGTCTCGGCTCCAGTGAGCCACAAGAGGCTTCGCCCCTCAATTCTCTGTCCTGGAGGCAGGTCTGTCCTGTGCAGTGGGAGCAGGTCTGTCTGTCTTGGGGTCCAGTGCTGTGCTCTTCTCACAATGGGTTCTCCTCACAGCAGGTTAACAGATGCTTCCTGCCACTGGTTATCTTTCAGCTGGTCCTGGTGGCGCGGCTCCTTCCCCCATTATTTACGTAACTGCAGCTCTCAACAAGATCACCACTGTGGGTTCGGAGGCTGACAGTGGCTGCTCTGAAATCCATTGATATTTCCTCCTAGGGACTCAGTGTTTTTAATTCTCCCTTTGTGTTTCTCTCACCTCCCCGTCAGCAGTATCTTGTGAAGTAGTCTGTCTTGGGCAAAAGATCTTTGCAGACAAGTACAGCGCGCTGTGAGCAATCCTTTGGAGAGAGCCCCACGAAGAGCAGATGTAAATTCGGCATCAGAGAGCTGTTCTCTCCTTCCTGCCTGCTCCTCTGGGAAGAAGTTTGATCGGTGCAGCAGGAGGGCAGGCATCAAGGGCTCCATCTCATCTCATCGTGGAGTCTCACAAACAGTCACCAAACATTTTCTTCTACTTTAAAAAAAAAGCAGCTCAGCCTCCAAAGAAAGACATTCACTGGTAAATCCAGCCTGTCTTCCTTCTGAGGCTTTGGCCTGGTTGACTAATGTCAGATTGCTATCTGCCACGTGGCCACCTTTCAGGAGGACGTAGAGCCCTAGTTGGCTAAACCTTCATCTTCCTCACACTGGCCAGTGGCTCAAGTTGCAGAATCACAGGACAAACTAATGAGGGGGCGTATTTTCATCAGTACATGCCAAGCGGTCATTAAAAACGAAGGCGTGGGAGCCTCTGTAAGGATTGCACAGATCTGCCCCATGCTTATGTGGAGCCATGAGACTGAAAATCACATTGCAAGTCCCATTCTAAAAAGGCACTGGTAAAAATATGTACAGGAGAAGGCTAGAAGTGCACAGGTCAGTGTGGTCAGCCCTGGACACCAGGGTGATGGGGTATTGGCTTTTTTGCTCACTTGCTTATATTTTCAAATTTTCCAAAACAAGCTGGAGTCCTAGTTTGATATAAGAACAGGAAAGAACATTATTAGTGATGATAAAACCGTCTCCCACCGCCCTGGGCACAGCTAAGGGCTGTAAGAATGTTAGCTCTGCTCTCTGGCCTTCTGGGAGCGACCTCTCTACATTCCTGCTGAGCTGCTTGGGTAGGAGCAGGGATCTGGGAACGCAGGCACAGCAATGCCCAGAGCGGGTGAGAAGGGGAAACTACTGGCTGCATGGGTTGGCCGAGAAGTGGGTGACAGTCTTGAGGCTCTGACTCTGGGCCCCAGCCCTTCCTAAAATAATGAATCACTCCAATGCTGTCTGTGGTCCACTGGGGAAAGCCTTGCTCAGACCTTTACAGGCCTGTGAGAACCCTAACTGGAGCTGAGCTTTTATTTTTCATTATTTGAGAGAGAGAGAAATAGGCAGGGAGAGAGAGAGAGAGAGAGAGAGAGAGAAAGGGAGAGAGAGAGAGAGAGAGAATGGACACAGCAGGGCCTCCAGCCACTGCAAAGGAACTCCAGATGCATGCGCCCCATTGTGCATCTGGCTTACGTGGGTCCTGGGCAATTGAACCTGGGTTCTTTGGCTTTGCAGGCAAGTGCCTTAACCACTAAGCCATTTCTACAGCCCAAGCTAAGCTTTTAATTCAGGGACGTGGGAAGGAATTTGCTGTTATCCTGGGAGATGACAGGCAAAAGTCAGAAGGGTCCAGGGTGGAAGCGCGCACCGAGCAGTCACTGCTGGGAGGGACCAAGCCTCGCCATCTGAGGGTGTCAGGACGGCTGTGACCCCATCTCACAGGGATTGAGGAGTCACTGTGTTGTCACAACAGCCTCTTGTCTGAAGCGATGTGATCACTCTCATTCCCTTTCCCACCCCTCATCCTTGTCTTAGAAAATGACCGCAGTGACAGCTGTTACAAGGCCCCTGGTTGACTCAAAGGCAGGCATGAATAGAGCTAAGGCCATCAAGAACTGTTGACTAGATGTCACTTCAATTCATTCTAGAAGCAGAGGCATCTCGAGAGCCCACTCCACGCACTCTGCTCCCACCTACCCTTCACCATTCTCCCAAGCCCACAGCTTTTCCTGTGGTAGAAGGTCTGAGCGCCTCAGCCTGGGCTCTTCTACTGCACACCTCTTCCTCCCCACCTGTGCCCTGCATGGCTGCCACATCGTCACACTTCCTGTGTACTCCCTCCGGACCGGTCCAGGTTTGCTTCATGTGGCTCTTTACACAAAGCCTGCAAATGGCAGTATGGATCAGGAGCAAGGTGGCTTTTTCCTCATAGGTGGTCAGCTAGGGACTGGCCCACAGAGACATGGATGCCACCTTTCCTGCCTTGGCAGGACTAAAACTTGTATCTGATCCAGTCTTATCCGAGATGGCTAAAATTGATAACCTCCTGACTCGTCCTCAGCAACAGCAACAGCCTTCTGTTTCTTCCTCAGTTATCTTAACTCTCCTAAAATAGATCTCATGATTTACCCTCATCTGAGTCTGCATTTTCAATTCTTTTTTTTAATCTTTATGTTAGAGAGAGTGAGTGTGAGAGACAGAGAGAGGAAGAATTGGTAAGCCAGGACCACAGCCACTGAAATTGAACTCCAGATGCTTGCGCCACCTAGTGGGCGTGTATGACCTTGTGTTTGCCTCACTTTTGTGCATCTGGCTTATGTGGGATCTGGAGAGTTGACCATGAGTCCTTAGTGTTTGCAGGCAAGCACCTTAACCACTAAGCCATCTTTCCAGCCCCATTTTAGATTCTTTAATAACTTGGGCAGGGGTCTGAAGTTGAGATTCACAGGCCTGGGAGTCTTCTGTATCTTTATGGAAATCTAGGATCCCAATCTCACATCAATAGGACTCCCCTGCCCCCTGGTTCTAGGCAGGAAGGCCTTTTGGATTTCCTAGCACTTGGTATTTAAAAAAAATTATTAAACTAATATCACCTTTAGTTATCCTGTACTTTAGGTGGATTGGGGCTTAAAAGACTGGTGCCACACAGGAGGACGTGTACCAGGCAGTGGGAAAGCACAGGCTTGCACTGCCCTGTTTAGCTGCAGAGTTGTCAGTCACACCTCTGCTGCTTCTTCCCCTGGGTGGTACAGTGGGACCCACACATAACCATGTCTCAGTCGGTGATGGTCACATATACAGTGATGGGCCCATGGGAGCTGAGGAATCTCCACCACCTAGCATCTGCTGTGCCTCTCCTGTGTCCAGATCTTTTACATGCCAGATACAGTTGCCTACAGTATGCAGTATAGTGGCACGGTGTGCATATGTGTAGCCTGGGAGCAATAGCCTACCCTTATGGCCCAGGTGTGCAAAAGGTTACAGACCTAGGTTTGTGAGTTCAAACAATGAGGAGATCACCCAGCAGTGAGACCTGCCTCATGGTGAGTGGATCAGACTGCATTCCTGCCCAAAGCATGCCTCTGTTAATTGTTTAGCACCTTCTATAAGCCAGGGAGTGTACAAGGCACGTTCCCCATGATGGTTAATCTCCAGTGTCAACTTGATTGGGTCAAGATCAACTACGAGACAAGTCTTGGAGTAGGTCAGTGAGTGTATTTCTTGGACCAGCTAGCTGAAGATAGGGAATCCTGCTCCAGAGTAGGAAGCACCTTCTGGCAGCAGACCCAAATGCAAAGAGATCTGAGGGAGAGGCATTGCTGGTTTTGCCCGCCTGCCTTCACTCCTTACTGGTGAGTACAGCCACCCTGTGGCTGCCGACCTTCACTGACATCGGAACCCAGCTTCTCAGTCTTCCAGTGGAGACCCAAGACCAGTGGCTCTCTAGAAATCCTCCAGGCTTTCAGGGCCAGGCTGGGACTGCTGAGCCTGGAAGACTGAGCAACACTCATTTCTCAGCCTTTCCCAGCCTGCACACAGCCATGTTGGACTGCTCAGTCCGTATCCTGTAAGCCAGTCTAGTAAATCCCCTTTTCATGACATGTTCATTCTATCAGTTCTGTTCCTCTGGAGAACCCCAACTGATACATTCCCTCAGTTCACTCAGCTTTAAGAGAAAACAAATTGCCAAGTACATTTAGAAACTTCTGGCTCAAAGCCCATCCTTTTGTCATTATTCTGATGCCTGCAATTGCAAAACCTTTGACTATATGGTAATAGATAAAGTACTAAAGTACACTAAAAAAAAATAAATTTATTTATTTGAGATAGAGAGAAAGAAGGAGAGAGAGAGAGAGAGAGAGAGAGAGAACGGATGTGCCAGGGCTTCCTGCCACTGCAAACAAACTCCAGATACATGTGCCACTTTGTGCCTGTGGTTTTATGTGGAAACTGGGGAATCAAACCTTGGCTGCCAGGCTTTGCAAGCAAGCAGTTTAACTTCTGAGCCATCTCTCCAGTGCCCCCACCTGAGCTTTTTTCATTCATTCATTCATTCATTCATTCATTCATTCAGTAGAGAACTTGTGCCATACTTTTTTCAAGGCAAGATGTGTTTGTCGTAGCATTCCGTGGGGTTTCCTGGGCACATCTATTGACAGGACCTGAGGTCAGCAATGTCCCAGCAACCGTGCATGGGAGAGTCGTTCTCCTTGGTGTGTGGTGCCGAGTCAGTTCTCAGGTGTGAGTGGTGGTCTAAAGGGCAGGACCCAGGGACAGGACAGTGGCCTCATGGTCAGTGAGTGCATCCTGCCTAGGTGTGAGTGCCAGCACCAGGGGGGTGCAGTGATTCGACCACCCCTGAATGAGAATGAGACACAACAGAGAACTGTGAACAATAAGGCTAAATTCAAGACTAAAATGCCACCTTCTTGAAGGGGACTTTGGGGGAAAGACACTGCTATCAGCCCCTTGCTGTGTGTCAATGGTTTCTTTTGCTGGATGCGCCTGACTCCTTGGACATTCTTGGTACGCCCTCCATTTGACATAACCACCACATGAATCCCTTTGCACAGACAAAGGGGGCTTCATGTTAAACTGTGAGTCCGGGGTGAGGTAACTGTTGGAGCTAGTCTTGCTGTATCATCGTTACTGTGTTCCCTCCTTACAGGTGACATGGAGGCAGCTGGGCTAGACACATCCCAGGGGAAAGATGGCAGGAGCAAGGCTGGGTCTTACAGCAGGACAGAAGTGTCTGGATAGTGTGTGTACCAGCCTGGCAAGGAGATTCTGAGGAGGGGAACTCAAGGGGAAAATGCAGCTGTCTTGTCATGTCTTTTCTTTTTATCTTTTCTTTTCTTTTTTCCTTTTCTTTTTTCTCTTCTTCCTCTTCCTCTTCCTCCTCCTCCTCTTCTTCTTCTTTCTGAGGTAGGCTCTCACTCTAGCTCAGGTTGACCTGGAATTCACTCTGTAGTCTCAGGGTGGCCTTGAACTCACAGCGATCCTCCCGAGTGCTGGGATTAAAGGCGTGCACCCTCACGTCTGGCTCCTGCAGCTGTGTTTTCTAATAGAGCTGTTAGAAGAAGGTTCCCTTCTGTGAGTTGATTCCCTAGCCGGCTCTAATAAAGGGTGGGGAAGCCAGAGCCCCAAAACTTTGATGGAGAAGCAGTTCCCCTATATTTCCCTGAGCCTTCTGTGAAGCTATCTTTGGGGGAACCTCCCACGCACCCCCTTTTCATTTTCTTTCCCCCTTTCCTTGGGGGATGCTGAGCTCAGAGACCATCAAGCATAAACATTTATAGTGGGAAGGGCTGACATGAGTGGACAAAGTCGTCAGAGCAGGGGATACTGAGAGAGACATGGGTCCGCCCTTGGATGATGGCTGTACTTGAGTTTTTCTGGTGTTGGATCATTGTGGTGAATGCTGATATTTTTTGGGCAAATTGCAGATTGCATGTGGAGTCTGTGACTTGACAAATGGAGACAAGAATCAATGAAGATCTATAATCAATAAAAATCAATAAGCTGTTTATTATTTATTTATGAGAGAGAGAAAGAGAAAGAAAATGGGCATGCCAGGGCCTTCAGCCTGTGCAAATGAACTGCAGACGCATGCGCCATCTTGTGCATCTGGCTTACATGGGTCCTGGGGAATTGAATCTGGGTCCTTTGGCTTCGCAGGCAAACGCCTTAACCTCTAAGCCATCTCTGCAGCCGTTGGCTCTACCTTTCACGGCACATGCCCACCAAGCAGCATCTGACTTTCTGGAAGCTCCTCTAGTGTCTCTCCTTCACCAAGAGGTGGGCGCTGCTTCTTTCCTCTCTCCTACCCTGCATGCACTGGATGAAGAGGAAGACTCAACAGCACCAGGGTGAGAAGGGAGTCATGTATGTGATGAGAGAAAAGTTCTATTTTTTTTAAGTAAAGTTTACACACAGAGAAATACATGGGTCTTAAGAGTGCCACGGAGGGGCTGGGGAGATGGCTAAGTGGGTACAGTACTGATGTGCAGGCATGAGGACCAGAGCTCGGATCCCAGCACCCATGGAAAATGCCAGGCCTGGTGCTTCATGCCTCTACTCCCAGCTCTGGGGTGGTGGAGACAGGGAAGCACTGGGGCTCGCTGGCCAGCTCGTCTAGCTGAATCAGCGTCCAGTGCAGCCAAAGACTCCTTTACAAAGAATGAGGTGGAGAGTGGCTGAGAAGGACATTGAACACACATGTGAACACACACACACATGCACGCACACCACGCACACAAGCAACAAATGAATAAATATAACTTGATGAGAAAAAGTTCTATGTTTTAAGTGAAGTAAAATTTACATGCAGAGAAGTGCAGCGGTGTGGGTTTAACAAGGGGCACCCCTCTGTAACCGCCCC
>PVKW010059146.1:0-10292 GCA_004027895.1 Orientallactaga bullata | reverse complement strand
CTTAGGTAACTGCAAAGACCTGCATTGAACAGAGGGATCATCCATTCCTTAGATAAGGTTAAGCACCTGAATTGAGCAGATGGATCATTTATTCCTTAGGTGAATATCAGCACCTGCATTGCTCAAGGGATCATATCATTCCTTAGGTAAAGGTAAACACCTGCATTGCACAGAGGGATCATCCATTCCTTAGGTAATGGTAAACACCTGGATTGCACAGAGGGATCCTCCATTCCTTAGATAACGTTAAACACCTGCATTGAACAGACGGATCATCCATTCCTTAGGTAAAGGACAACACCAGCATTGACCAGAGGGATCTTTCATTCCTTAGGTAATAGTAAACACCTGCAATGCACAGAGGGATCATCCATTTCTTGGGTCAAGTTAAAAACCTGCATTGCACAGAGGGATCATCCATTCCTTAGGAAAAGGTCAACGGCTGCCTGGACAAAAGGATTATCCATTCCTTATGTAAAGGTAAACACCTGCATTGAACACAGGGAACATCCATTCTTCGCTAATAATAAACACCAGTTTTGCCAAGATGGATCATCAATTGCGAACGTAAATGTAAACACCTACAATGCACAGAGGGATCGTCTATTCCTGAGGTAATGGTATACACCTGCATTGCCCCGGAGGATCATCCATATCCTTAAGTAAAGGTAGAAAGCTGGTTTGAAGAGAGGGATCATCCTTTTTTAGGTAAAGGTAGACACCTGTGTTGAACAGAGGGATAATCCATTCCTTAGGTAACATTAAACACCTGCATTGCACAGAGGGATCATCCGTTGATTAGGTATTGATAAACACGTGAAGTGAACAGAGAGATCATCCATTCCTTAGATAATGGGAGATACCTGCATTGAACAGAGGGATCACCCATTCGTTAGGTCAAGCTAAAAACCTGCATCGCACAGAAGGATCATTCATTCCCTAGGTAAGTGTAAACAGCTGCGTTGAACAGAGGGTCATCCATTCCTTAGATAAGGGTACGCACCTGCATTGAACAGGGGGATCATCTATTCCTTAGGTAAAGATCAACACATTCATTGCACAGAGGGATCATCCATTCCTTAGGTAATGGTCAATACCTGCGTTGCACAGAGGGATCACCCATTCCTTAGGTAACTGTAAACACCTGCATTGAACAGATGCATCATACATTCCTTAGATAACGGTAAACACTTGCATTGAACTGAGGGATCATCTATTCCATAGGTAAAGGTAAACACCCGCATTGAACAGAGGTGTCATATATTCCTTAGGTAAACACAAACATATTCATTGCACAGAGGGATCATCCATTCCTTAGGTAACAGTTAACACCTGGATTGTACAGAGGGATCATCCATTCCTTAGGTATAGGACCACACCTCAATTGCACAGAGGGATCATCCATTCCTTAAGTAAAAATCAACACCTGCATTGAACAGAGGGATCATCCATTCTTTAAGTATAGGACAACCACTGCATTGCACAGAGGCATTATCGATTCCTTAAGTAAAGATCAACACCTGCATTGCACCGAGGGATCATCCATACCTTAGGTAAAGATAAACAGCTGCATTGCACAAAGGGAACATCCATTCCTTCGGTAATAGTAAACACCTGCAATACACAGAGGGCTAATCAATTCCGAAGGTAAATGTAAGCACCTACAATGCACAGAGGGATCATCTATTCCTTAGGTAAGGGTATACACCTGCATTGTACTGGGGTATCATCCATTCCTTAAGTAAAGGTGGAAACCTGGTTTGAAGACAGGGATAATCCTTCTTGGGGTAAGGGTAGACACCTGCATTGACCAGAGGGATCATGCATTCCTTAGGTAATATTAAACACCTGCATTGCACAGAGGAATCATCCATTACTTAGGTAATAGTAAACACCTGCACTGATCAAAGGGATCATCCATTCCTTAGATAAAGGGAAACACCTACACTGAACAGAAGGATCATCCATTCTTTAGGTAACTTTAAACACCTGCATTGCAAAGAGGGATCAACTATTCCTTAAGTAAAGTTCAACATCTGTTTTGCACAGAAGGTCATCCATTCCTTAAGAAAAGGACAACACCTGCATTGCACAGAGGGATCTTCTATTCACAAGGTAAATATGAACACCTCCATTACACAGATTAATCATCCTTTCCTTAGATACAGGTAAACACCAGCATTGAACATAGGCATCTTCCATTCCTTAGGTAATAATAAACAATTGCATTGAACAGAGGGATCATCTATTACCTAGGTTACTGTAAACACCTGCATTGATAACAGGGATCATCCATTCCTAAGATAATGGTAAACACCCTCATTGAACAGAGGGATCATCCATTCCTTACGTAAATGTAAACAACTGCATTGAACATAGGGATCATCCAATCCTTAGACAAGGGATAGCACCTGCATTGAAAAGAGGGATCATCCATTCCTTAGGTAAATATAAACACCTGCCTTGCACAGAGGGATCATCTATGCCTTAGGTAAAGGTGTACACCTGCATTGCACAGAGGGGTCATCCAATCCTTAGGTAAGTTCAACACCTGCATTGAACACATGTGTCATTCATTCCTTAGGTAACGGTCAACACCTGCCTGTCCAAGAGGGATCATTCCTTCCTTATGTAAAGATAAACATCTGCATTGCATAGAGTAAACACCAGTTCCTTTGGTAAAGGTAAACACCTGCATTGAACAGAAGGATCTTTCATTACTTGGGTAATAGTAAACACCTGCAACGCACAAGGGATCATTCGTTTGTAAAGTAAATATACACACCTGCAATGCACAGAGCGATCATGCATTCCTTAGGTAAAGGTCAACACCTGCCTGGTGCAGAGGGATCATCCGTTCCTTATCTGAAGTTAAACACTTGCATTGAACACAGGGAACATCCATTACTTTGGTAAAGGTAAACACCTGCATTGAACAGACAGATCATTCATTCCTGAGGTAACCGTAAACACCAGCATTGAACAGAGGGATCTTCCATTCCATAGGTAATAGTAAACACCTGCAATGAACAGAGGGATCATCGATTCCTTAGGTAAGGGTAAACAACTGCATTGCTCAGAGCGATCACATATTCCTTAGGTAAAGGTCAACAACTGACTGGCACAGAGGGATCATCCATCCCTTATGTAAAGGTAAACACCTGCATTGCACACAGGGAACATCCATTCATTAGGTAATACTAAAAACCTGCAACGCGCAGATGGATCATCAATTCCGAAGGTAAATGTAAACACCTATAATGCACAGAGGGATCGTCTATTCCTTAGATAAGTGTATACACCTGCATTGCACCGGAGGGTCATCCATTCCTTAAGTAAATGTAGAAACCTGGTTTGAAGAGAGGGATCATCCTTCTTTAGGTAAAGGTAGACACCTGCGTTGAACAGTAGGATCATCTATTCCTTAGGTAACATTAAACACCTGCATTGCACAGAGGGATCATCCATTCCTTAGGTAATGGTAAACACCTGCAGTGATCAGAGGGATCATCCATTCATTAGATAACAGGAAACACCTGCATTGAATAGAGGGATCAACGATTCATTAGGTAACTGTAAACACCTGCATTGAACAGAGGGATCATGCATTTCCTAAGATAACGGTAAACAACTGCATTGAACAGAGGGTTCATCGATTCCTTAGGTAAAGATTAACACCTGCATTACACAGAGGATCATCCATTCCTTAAGTAAAGGTAAACACCTGCATTCCACAGAGGGATCATCCACTCCTTACATTACGTTAAACACCTGCATTGAGTAGAGGGATGATCCATTACTTAGGTAAAGGTCAACACCTGCCTGGTCAAGGGGATCATCCATTCCTTATGTAAAGCTAAAAACCTGCATTCCACACAGAGAACATCCATTACTTTGTAAAGGTAAACACCAGCATTGAACAGAGGGATCTTTCATTCCTTAGGTAATAGTAAACAACTGCAATGCACAGAGGGATCATCCATTCCTAAGACAAATATAAACACCTTCAATGCACAGAGGGATCATCGATTCCTCCTGTCAAGGTAAGAACCTGCATCACACAGAGGAATCGTCCATTCCCTAGGTAAGTTTAAATAGCTGCATTGAACAGAGGGTTCATGCATACATTAGATAAGGGTAAGCACCTGTATTGAACAGAGGGATCATCTATTCCTGAGGTAAAGATCAACACCTGCATTGCACAGAGGCATCATCCCTTTCTTAGATAACAGGTAACACCTGCATTGAACAGAGACATCATCCATTCCTAAGATCACGGTAAACACCCTCATTGAACAGAGGGATCATCTATTCCTTGGGTAAAGATCAAGATCTGCATTGCACAGAGGGTTCATCCATTACTTAGGTATAGGTAAACACCTGCATTGCACAGAGCTATGATCCATTCCTTAGGTAATGGTAAACACCTGCATTGCACACAGGGATCAGCCATTCCTTATGTAAAAGTCAACACCTGCATTGCACAGAGGATCATCCATTCCTTAGGTAAAGGTAAACACCAGCTTTGAACATAGGTATCTACCTTTCCTTAGGTAGTAGTAAACACCTGCAATGCACAGAAGGATCATCCATTCCTTAGGTAAAGGTCAACACCTGCCTGGCCCAGAGCAATCATCCGTTCCTTATGTAAAGGTAAACTCCTACATTGCACACAGAGAACATCCATTCCTTGTGTAATGTAAACACGTGCGTTGAAGAGAGGGATTTTTCATTCTTTAGGTAATAGTAAATACCTGCATTGCACAGAGGGATCATCCATTCCTTAGGCAAAGGCAATCACCTGCATTTCACAAAGGGATCATCCATTCCTTTGGTAAGTGTAAACACCTGCAATGAACAGAGGGATCATCCATTCCTTAGATAACGGTAAACACCTGTATTCAACAGAGGGGTCATCTATTCCTTAGTTAAAGATGAACACCTGTATTGCACAGAGCGATCATTCCAATCCTTAGGTAAAGGTAAACACCTGCATTGCACAGAGGGATCATCCCTTCCTTAGGTAAATGTAAACACCTGCAGTGCACAGAGTGATCATCCATTCCTTAGGTAACTGTAAACACCTGCATGATTAGAGTGATCATCCATTACTTAGATAATGATAAAGACCAGCATTGCACAGAGGGATCATCCCATTCTGTATGTAAAGTTATACACCTGCATTGCACAAGGGAACATCCATTCCTTTGGTAAAGGTAAACACCTGCATTGAACAGAGGGATCATCAATTCCTTAGATAAAGATCAACAGCTGCATTGCACAGAGGGATCATCCATTCAATAGGTAAGGGAAAGCACCTGCATTACACAGAGGGATCATCCTTTCATTAAGAAAAGGTAGAAACCTGGGTTGAACAGAGGGATAATTCTTCTTTAGGTGAAGGTAAATACCTGCCTTGAACAGAAGTATGAACGATTCCTTACGTAAAGATAAACACATGGATTGAACAGAAGGATCATCTATTCTATATTTAAATATCAACACTTGCATTGCACAGAGGGATCATCCCATCCCTTAGGTAAAGGTAAACACCAGCATTGCACAGAGGGATAATCAATTCCTTTGGTAACTTTAAACAACTGCATTGAACAGAAGGATGATCCATTCCTTAGATAATGGTAAAGACCTGCATTGCACAGAGGGATCATCCCATTCCTTAGGTAAAGTTAAACACCTGCATTGCACAAGGGAACATTCATTCCTTTGGTAAACATAAGCACCTGCATTGAAGAGAGGGATCATCCATTCCATCGGTAAGGGTTAACACCTGCATTGAAAAGTCGGATCATCCATTCCTTAGGTAACTGAAAACGTCTGTTTGAACAGAGGAATCATCCATACTTTACATAACGGAAAACACCTGCTTTGAACAGAGGGATCATCCTTTCCTTAGGTAAAGATAATCACCAGCATTGCACAGAGGGATCATCCATTACTTAGGTAACTGTAAACACCAGCATTGAACAGAGGGGTCATCCATTCCTCAGATAACGGTAAACACCTGCATTGCACAGAGGGATCATCCTTTACTTAGGTAAAGATAAACACCTGCATTGAACAGAGGGACCATCCATTCCTTAGGTAACTGTAAAGACCTGCATTGAACAGAGGGGTCATCCATTCCTTAGATATCAGTAAACCCCTGCTTTGAAAAGAGGGTTCATCTATTCCTTAGGTAAAGATCAACACCTGCATTGCACAGAAGGATCATCCTAATCCTTAGGTAAAGTTAAACATCTGCATTTCACAGAGGGATCATCCATTACTTAGATAACGGTAAACAGCTGCATTGTACAGAGAGATCATCCATTCCTTAGGTAAAGAAAAACACCTGCCTTACACCTAGGGATCATCCATTCCATAGGTAACTGTAAACACCTGGATTGAACAGAGGGGTCATCCATTGCGTAGATGTCAGTAAACACCTTCATTGAAAAGAGGGCTCATCTATTCCTTAGGTAAAGATCAAAACCTGCATTGCCCAGAGGGATCGTCCATTCCGTAGGTAACAGTAAACACCTGTATTGCACAGAGGGATCATCCATTACTTAGATAACGGTAAACACCTGCATTGCACAAAGCGAACATCCCATTCCTTGGGTAAAGTTATACACCTGCATTGCACACTGGGAACATCCATTCGTTTGGTAAAAGTAAACACCTGCATTGAACAGAGGGATCTTCCATTCATTAGGTAATAGTATACACCAGCAATGCACAGAAAGATCATCGATTCCTAAGGTATCAGTAAACACCAGCATTGAAAAGAGGGCTCATCTATTCCTTAGGTAAAAGTAAAAACCTGCATTACAGTGTCGGATAATCCATTCGTTAGGTAGCTGTAAACCTCTGCATTGAACAGAGGGATCATCCATTCTTTAGATAATGGCAAACACCTGTATTGTACAGAGGGCTCATTTATTCCTTAGGTAAAGATCAACACCTGCATTGCACAGATGGATCATCCATTCCTAGGTAATTGTAAACACCAGCATTGAACAGAGGGATCATACTTTCTTTAGGTAATCGTAAACACCTGGATTACACAGAGCCATCATCCATTCCTTAGGTAAAGGTCAACACGGGCCTGATCCAAAGGGATCATCCATTCCTTATGTAAAGGTAAGCACCTGCATTGCACACAGAGAACATCCATTCCTTTTGTAAAGGTAAACACCTGCATTGAACAGAGGGATCTTTCATTTCTTAGGTAATAGCAAACACCTTCATTACACAGAGGGATCCTCCATTCCTTAGGTAAATGTAAACACCTGCATTACACAGAAGGATCACCCATTCCTTATATATTGGTAAACACCTGTATTGAACAGAGGGATCATCCATTCTTTATATAACGGAAAACACCTGCTTTGGACAGAGGGATCATCCTTTCCTTAGGTAAAGGTAATCACCTTCATTGCACAGAGAGATCATCCATTCCTGAGGTACCTGTAAACACCTTCATTTAACAGAGGGATCATGCACTACTTAGATAACGGTAAACACCTGCATTGCACAGAGGGATCATCCTTTACTTAGTTAAAGATAAACACCTGTACTGCACAGAGGGATCATCCATTCCATAGGTAACTGTAAACACCTGGATTGAACAGAGGGGTCACCCATTCCTTAGATGTCAGTAAACACCTTCATTGAAAAGAGGGCTCATCTATTCCTTAGGTAAAGATCAAAACCTGCATTGCCCAGAGGGATCGTCCATTCCGTAGGTAAAGGTAAACACCTGCATTGCACAGAGGGATCATCCATTACTTAGATAATGGTAAACACCTGCATTGCACAAAGCAATCATCCCATTCCTTAGGTAAAGTTATACACCTGCATTGCACACAGGGAACATCCATTCGTTTGGTAAAAGTAAACACCTGCATTGAACAGAGGGATCTTCCATTCATTAGGTAATAGTATACACCAGCAATGCACAGAAAGATCATCGATTCCTAAGGTATCAGTAAACACCAGCATTGAAAAGAGGGCTCATCTATTCCTTAGGTAAAAGTAAAAACCTGCATTACAATGTCGGATAATCCATTCCTTAGGTAGCTGTAAACCTCTGCATTGAACAGAGGGATCATCCATTCGTCAGATAATGGTAAACACCTGTATTGTACAGAGGGATCATCCATTCCTTAGGGAAAAGTAAACACCTGCATTTAATAGAGGGATCTTCCATCCATTAGGTAATAGGAAACAGAAGCAATACACAGAAGGATCATTGATCACAAAGGTATCAGTAAACACCTGCATTGAAAAGAGGGCTCATCTGTTCTTTAGGTAAAAGGAAACACCTGCATTACAATGTCGGATCATCCATTCCTTAGGTAAATGTAAACCTCTGCATTGAACAGAGCGATCATCCATTCTTTAGATAACGGTAAAAGCCTGCATTGAAAAGAGGGCTCATCTATTCCTTAGGTAAAGACCAACACCTGCATTGCACAGAGGGATCATGCATTTCTTACGTAACTGTAAACACCTGCATTGAACAGAGGAATCGTCAATTCCATTGATATCGGAAAACACTGCATTGAACAGACGGATCACTATTCCTTAGGTAATAATAAATACCTGCATTTCCCAGAGGGATCTTCCCATTCCTTAGATCAAGGTAAGCACCTGCATTTCCCAGAGGGATCATCCTTTCCTTAGGTAAAGGTAAACACCTGCATTGCAAAGTCGGATCATGCATTCCTTAGGTAACTGTAAACCTCTCTATTTAACATAGGGATCATCCATTCTTTAGATAACGGTAAACACCTGAATTGCCAGAGGGCTCCTCTATTTCTTAGGTAAAGATCAACACCTGCATTGAACAGAGGGATCATTAATTCATTATGTAATGGTAAACACCTGCATTGAACAGAGGGATCATCTATTCCTTAGATAACAGTAAACACCTGCTTTGAACAGAGGGATCATATATTCCTTAGGTAAGGATCAAAACCTGTATTGCAAAGAGGGATCTTCCATTCCTTAAATAATGGTCAACACCTGCATTGAACATAGGGATCATCCATTCCTTAGGTAAAGGTCAACACCTGCATTTCACAGAGGGATCATCCATTCCTTAAGTACAGGTCTACACCTGCATTGCACAGAGGTATAATCCATTCATTAGGTAAAGCTCAACACCTGCCTGGCCCAGTGGGATCATCCATACCTTATGTAAAAGTAAACACCTGCATTTCACACAGGGAACATCCAATCCTTAGGTAATAGTAAACACCTGCAATGCACAGAGGGATCATCAATTCCGAAGGTAAATGAAAACACTTAAGACGCACAGAGGGATACTCTATTCCTTAGGTAAGGGTATACACCTGCATTGCACCGCGGGATTATCCATTCCTCTAGTAAAGGTCGAAAACTGGTTTGAAAAGAAAAAGGTAGACACCTGCGTTGAACAGAGGGATCATCCATTTTTTATATAACATTAAACACCTGCATTGCACAGAGGGATCATGCATCCCTTAGGTAATGGTAAACATCTGCAGTAATCAGAGGGATCATCCATTCCTTAGATAATGGAAAAACCTGCATTGAACAGAGGGATCATCCATTTGTTAGGTAACTGTAAACACCTGCACTGAACAGAGGGATCATCCATTCCTATGATAACAGTAAACAACTGCATTGAACAGAGGGATAATCTATTCCTTAGGTAAAGATCAACACCTGCATTGCACAGAGGTTTCATCCATTCCTTAGGTAATGGTAAACACCGGATTGCACACAGAGAACATCCAATTCTTTTGTAAAGGTAAACACCAGCATTGAACAGAGGGACCTTTCATTCCTTAGGTAATAGTAAACACCTGCAATGCAGAGAGGGATCATCCATTCCTAAGACAAATATAAACACCTGCAATGCATAGACGGATTGTCTATTCCTTAGGTCAAGCTAAAAATCTGCATTGCACAGTGGGATAATCCATTCCTTAAGTAACTGTAAACAGCTACATTGATCAGAGGGATCATCCATTGTTTAGATCACATTAAACACCTGCATTGCACAGAGGGATCATGCATTCCTTAGGTAATGGTAAACATCTGCAGTAATCAGTGGGATCATCCATTCCTTAGATAATGGAAAAACCTGCATTGAACAGAGGGATCATCCATTTGTTAGGTAACTGTAAACCCCTGCATTGAACAGAGGGATCATCCATTCCTAAGATAACAGTAAACAACTGCATTGAACAGAGGGATAATCTATTCCTTAGGTAAAGATCAACACCTGCATTGCACAGAGG
>PVKW010059145.1:0-10361 GCA_004027895.1 Orientallactaga bullata | reverse complement strand
GGGAGGTCACAAATACCCCCAAAACATTACAGGCCATTGCTGAGGCCCTTGATTTCCCACCAGGAATAGATGATTCACTCCAAATTTAAAGTTTTTTTTATTTATGCTAGGAGAGAGAGATAGAAAGAGAGACAGAGAGAGGGAGAGAGAATGAGAATGGATAGGACAGGGTCTCTTGTCACTGAAAACAAACTCCAAGCGTATGTCACTTTGTGCATCTGGCTTTACATGGGTACTGCCATGCTGGCAGACTTTGTAGGTAAGTATCTTTAACTGCTGAGCTATCGTTCCAGCCTTACTAAAAAATTATTTATTTATTAAAAAAATTTTTTTTGGTCAGCCTGGGCTGATCTGGAACTCACTATGTAGTCTCAGGGTGGCCTTGAACTTATAGTGTTCCTCCTACCTCTGCCTCCCAAGTGCTGTGGTTAAAGGCAGGCATGCCCTACCATGCCCGGCCTCCATCAAAAATTTATAATATACAATGGTCTTATCCAGACAAACAATGGCAACTACTTCTCTATTCTCTTGCTCTCTCTCTCTCTCTCATTTATTTATATATTTATTTATTATTTATTAGAGACAGAGAGAGGGAAAGAGAGAGGGGGAGAGGGAGAATGGGTGTGCCAGGGCCTCTAGCCACTGCAAATGAACTCCAGATGCATGCATCCCCTTGTGCATCTGGCTTACGTGGGACCTGGAGAATCAAACCGGGATCCTTAGGCTCCACAGGCAAATGCCTTAACTGCTAAGCCATCTCTCCAGTCACCCCACTTTTTTAAAAAATAATTTTTTGTTTATTTTTTATTTATTTATTTGACAGCAACAGATAGAAAGAGACAGAAAGAGGGAGAGAGAGAATTGGCGCACCAGGGCCTCCAGCCACTGCAAATGAACTCCAGATGCATGCGTCATCTTGTGCATCTGGCTTACGTGGGTCCTAGGGAATCGATCCTCAAACCAGGGTCCTTGGGCTTCATAGGCAAACACTTAACTGCTAAGCCATCTCTCCAGTCCCCCACTTTTTTTTTTTTGAGGCAGGGTCTCATTCTCCCTAAGGCTGACCTGGAACTCACTCTTTAGCTCAGAACTCAGGGCAAGCCTCCTACCTCAGTCTCCAGAGTGCTAGGATTACAAGTATGCATCAGCCCTCTTGTCTTAGACATCTTGTGATATAGACAACAAGAGTTAGTGAGAAAATAGCTTGTCACAAAGCCACTTTGGCTCCAACTCTAGTGCTCACATTTCTCTCTCTCTCTTACTCTCTGTTTGGTTTTTCAAGGCAGGGTCTCACTCTAGCCCAGGCTGACCTGGAATTTACTATGTAGCCTCAAGCTGGGCTTGAACTCACAGTGATCCTCCTACTTCCTCCTCCCAAACTCTAGGATTAAAGGCATGCGCTACCACACCCAGAACATTTTACTTTTAAAAAATTTTTTATTTAAAGCTGGGTGTGGTGGCGCATGCCTTTAATCCCAGCACTTGTGAGGTACATCTGGCTTATGTGGGTTCTAGGGAATTGAACGTGGATCATTTGGCTTTGCAGGCAAGTGCCTTAACTGCTAAGCCATCTCTGCAGCCTCATATCTCTCTCTTCTTTAAAAAAAAGTATTTTCAAAAAATTATTTATTTATTTGCAAGCAGAGAGAGAGATAGAGAAAAGAGAGATAGACAGAGAGAGAATGGGCATGCCAGGGCCTCTAGGTACTGCAAATGAACTCCAGACGCATGTGCCCCTTGTGCAGCTGGCTTATGTAGGTCCTTGGGGAATCGAACCTGGGTCCTTTGGCTTCACTAAGCCATCTAACTGCTAAGCCATCTCTCCGCCCCCCATTTCTATTTTTAAAAAATTATTTCAGGCTGGAGAGATGGCTTAGCGGTTGAGGCACCTGCCTCCTAAGCCTAAGAACACTGGTTCCAATCTCCAGGTCCCACGTTTAGCCAGATGTAAAGTGATGCGAGGGTGCAATGCCGCACTTGCCCACAAGGGGGCGCATACATCTGGATTTCGTTCACAGCAGCTGAGAGACTGCTGGCGCGCCCATCTCTGTCTTCCTCTCTTCTCTCTGTCTGTTTCTCTCTGTGTCTCTCTCCAAAAATAAATAAAAATAATAAAAAAATTATTTATTTCAAGCCAGGCATGGTGGTGCATACCTTTAATCCTAGCTCTTGGGAGGCAGAGGTAGGAGGATCACTATGAGTTTGAGGCTACCCTGAGACTATATAGTAAATTCCAGGTCAGCCTGGACTAGAATGAGACCCTACCTCAAAAGAAATTATTTATTTCTCTTATTTATTTCTTTCAGAGAGAGTGGAAGATAAAGAGAGAGAATGAGGGGCTGGAGAAATTGCTTAGTAGTTAAGGCACTTGCCTATGAAGTCAAAGGACCCAGGTTTGATTCCCCTGGATCTATGTAAACCAAATTCACAAGGTGGCGCATGAGTCTGGAGTTCATTTGTAGTGGCTGGAGGTCCTGATGCTCCCATTCTCTCCTCTATCTGCCTCTTTCTTGGACTTTCAAATAAATAAATGAAAATATAATATTTTAAAGAGAGAGAGAATGGGCACTCTAGCCAAGTGCAAACAAACTCCAGATGCATGTCCCACCCTATACATCTAGCTTAAGTGGGTATTGGGGAGTCATACCTGGGTCATTAGGCTTCACAGGCAAGTGCCTTAACCACTAAGCCATCTCTCCAACCCACATCTCTCTCTCTCTTTAATACAATTTTTATTTATTTATTGCAGGGAGAAAAAGAGGCAGATAGAAAGACAGAGAATGGGCACACCAAGGCTTCCAGCCACTGCAAATGAAATTCAGATGCATATGCTACCTTGTGTATCTGGCTTATATGGGAACTGGGGAATCGAATCTGGGGCCTTAGACTTCGCAGTCAAGCGCCTTAACTGCTAAGCCATCCCTCCAGCCCCCACATTTCTCTTTTTATATGGGCCCTTTATCACAGATCTAGGTAAATGAGCACTGCTCTACGTGATAAAGGGGTGGAAATGCAGAAGCCTGGGAGAAAACTCAATGTAATATGATGTGAACTGGCTAAAGGGATGTTGAGCAAAGCAAAGACGAATAAAATGTGATCTGTGGAGGTAAGAAAGGATTTGGGAGTAGATCACAGTTCCTGTAGGCTTGGAGTAGTTTGCTGGAGGGTGTATGGTGTGAACTTCCTCCTCCATCACCATAAGATAACTTCCATATTTTTTGGTAAGTTCTGTATTTCACACCAATGTCAAATGGGGTGTTAGGGGTTCAGGAATAGAGCCCTTGAACTCCAAAGTCTTAGTTTGTGTCTACTTTTAACCAAAGAATTGGATACAATGATACTGAGAAGGATAATTATTAAATTATTGTATTTATTTAGGAAAGTACAAAACCAAGGGAAGAAAAATGAAAACATCCACATGGTCTGAGAGCCCATGTGAGCCTAAAAGAAACGTGAAAAGAGATTTAAAGAGAAAAGAAGAGAAAGTGCAGAGAGCTCCTGCGATGTGGAGGACAGGAGTGGATAGAGCACCCATGTGGGAGTAATGGGGGCTGGGGGTGGGCAGCTCTCATCTCAGCCTAGCTGGGCAGAGACAGAGAAGCTTACCAGAACCTCAAAGTTCAGGAGCTGGCCCAGAGAGCTTGCCCTCCCCTGGTAAAAGTATTTGTAACCTTATAATGGTGGGCCCTCCCTTCTGGCTCAGGTGAGCAAGAGTGAGAGTTGATTGGTCTGGGCTAGAGGCTGGCTCATGAAGAGGCCAGCCATGATGCTGAACTGGGGGCTGAACTTGACCAAGCACAATGTCAGGATTAGATTTAAATTCTAAGAAAGGGGACCTCCCTCCCAGGAGGGACTCAGATTGTTTGTGGAAAAACAAATCTAGGGAAGAGATAAGAAGACTGCAAGGATAGGCCCAAAGACATTTCTTCTTTTTTACATTCAGGGGCCCAGTCACCCTAAACTACCTAACAAAGCTACCTCATTCCCTCTTCAATGCTTTTGGTGAGTATGGTTTCTTGGTAGGGAGTTGAAGAGTGAAGGGTCAACTGTCATTTAGGTTCTGGCGCATCTTACTGCAGTCTGATTTCCTTAGAAGCTCTGATTGGTTTTATTTTATTTTATTTTTTTGTTTTTTTGAGGTAGGGTCTCACTCTGGTCCAGGCTGACCTGGAATTAACTATGTAGTCTCAGGGTGGCCTTGAACTCTCGGAGATCCTCCTACCTCTGCCTCCCGAGTGCTGGGATTAAAGGCGTGTGCCACCATGCCCGGCTTTTGTTTGGTTTTTGAAGGAGTCTTGCTATGTAGCCATGTCTGGCCTATAACTCCTTATGTAGCAAGACACATGTGCCACTTTGTGCATCTGGCTTTACATGGGTTATGGGGAATCAAGCCCAGGCAGTCAGGCTTTGCAGGCAAGCACCTTAACCGCTGAGCCATCTCTCCACTTCTGATTTTTTTCTTCTTTAACTCAGGGTCTCACTCTAGCCCAGACTGACCTGGAACTCATTCTGAAGCCCCAGACTGGCCTCAATGTTTGCCCTACTCAGCCTCAACAGTGTAATTATCTAACCAACAAGCCTGTGGTAATGTGCATGTCATTGTGTGATAGGGTTCATGGATGTGAAGGTGAATGTTTTGATTTATCTGTATGTGTAGAATGTCTGTGTGCTGTGTAGGTGATGAATGTGTAAGTTGTGCTCAGGAGTGTAAGTGCTTGTGTCAGAATGTGAGGCTTTATGACTGTATTTTATTTTTTTTTTTTTATTTTGATTTTTCAAAGTAGGGTCTCGCTCTAGTCCAGGCTGACCTGGAATTCACTATGTAGTCTCAGGGTGGTCTTGAACACTTGGTGATCCTCCTACTTCTGCCTCCCAGGTGCTGGGATTAAAGGTGTGTGCCACCATGCCCTGTGTTTTTTGTGTGTGTGTTTATGAGACAGAGAACAAGAGAGAGTGAGAGGAGGAGAGAGAATTGGTGTGCCAGGGCCTCCAGCCACTGCAATCAAACTCCATATGCATGCGCCATCTTGTGTGCATGTGTGACCTTGTATGCTTGTGTCACCTTGGGCGTCTGGCTTATGTGGGATCTGGAGAGCTGAACGTGGGTCTTTAGGCTTTGCAGGTAAGCCCCTTACCTGTTAAGTCATCTCTTCAGCCCCTGAGACTGTATTTTCTTTCTTTCCTTCTTTCTTTCTTCCTTCCTTCCTTCCTTCCTTCTTTTTTTTTTTTTTTTTTTTTGGTTTTTCGAGGTAGGGTCTCACTCTGGCCCAGGCTGACCTGGAATTAACTATGTAGTCTCAGGGTGGCCTTGAACTGACGGCAATCCTCCTACCTCTGCCTCCCAAGTGCTGGGATTAAAGGCGTGCGCCACCACGCCCGGATTTTTTTTTTTTTTTTTGAGGTAGGGTTTCACTCTAGCCTGGGTTGACCTGGAATTCACTCTGTATTTTCAGGGTGGCCTCGAACTTGTAGCGATCCTCCTACCTCTGCCTCCTAAGTGCTGGGATTAATGGTGTGCACCACCATGCCCGGCAGAGACTGTATTTTCTATGAGATGACTGCCATGTTATAACTTACCCCTTGTATTCTTTCCACAATGGGATGTTGACACTCTTACCATGGAGAGGTGGGCTTTCTTTCCCTTTTTTTCCCCTTGTTTTTGGTTTTTCGAGGTAGGTCTCGCTCTAGCCTAGGCTGACCTGGAATTCACTATGTAGTCTCAGGAAAGAAAGGAGCCGGGCGTGGTGGCACACACCTTTAATCCCAGCACTCAGAAGGCAGAGGTAGGAGGGATTGCCTTGAGTTTGAAGCCACCTTGAGACTACATAGTGAATTCCAGGTCAGCCTGGGCTATAGCGAGACCCTACTTCGGAAAAAAAAAAAAAAAAAAAAAAAAAAAAAAGGACTAGGAGGCCAAGCAGCTACATGGAGAGGTCACATGTTAGTGTCCTGGTTGGCAGCACCAGCTGAGGTTCCCACTAACAGCCAGTGTCAATGACCATGAGAGAACATCTTGCCTTTGTCAAACAACCCCTGCTGACAATGCATGGAGCAGAGTTGATTATTCCCTGAGGAATCCTGCCCTCACTGCTAAATAAATTAGTGCTGTTTTAAGCTACAAAGCTGGAAGATGTTTAGTTATGCAGCCGTAGGTAGCTAGAGCAGGGGATGATCTTGCCTGCCTGTATTCCTGTGATCCGATGCCTTTGTGGGCACCTGCAGGCAGTGCATTTTGTCAGGTGTCTGTGTACATGACTAGGTGTGGTGGAAGGTCCTTCTGGTGATAGAGTCATGGTTCTTGGAGCTTTGCTTTGACCTCAGTGGGATGCTGTTTGGTGGGAATACTTTGAAATCTTATTTGTCTTCTATGTTTCTTGTTTTTCCTTTGAACCAGAAAGGCATATGTAGCTGAAAGCTAATGCAGTTTAAATTTACCGACCTTTGCCTGGCCCAAGGCCCTTGGAGCTACCTGAGCTTTCTAGCAGGTGGGACACAGCCATCCAGAGCTTTCACATCTTTTTCCAAGGGCTCAAAATACTTCTTTTTTTTTTTTTTTTCTTTTCTGTCTTTGAGGCCTCTGGAAATGAACCAAGAAGAGCCAGAACAATGTGGTCCCTGGGGCCCTTGAAGTTTCTTGGGGTGGAGACATTAGCAATCAATTTTTTTTTTTTTTTTTCGAGGCAGGGTCTCACTCTAGCCCAAGTGCTGGGATGGATTAAAGGCATGTGCCACCACGCCTGGCTTAGAAATCTGTTTTTTAAATTTTATATTTATTTATTTATTTATTTTATTTAATTTTGTTTTTTTGAGGTAGGGTCTCACTCAAGCTCAGGCTGACCTGGAATTCACTATGTCGTCTCAGGGTGGCCTTGAACTCACAGCAATCCTCCTATCTCTGCCTCCCGGGCGCTGGGATTAAAGGCGTGTACCATCATGCCTGGTTTAGAAATCTATTTTTAAAATTCTATATTTATTTATTTATTTATTTATTATTTATTTATTTTCACTAGCAGAGAGAACGAGAGAATGGGAATGCCAGAGCCTTCTTTCACTGCAGATAAGTTCCAGACACATGTGCCACATTATGTATCTGGCTCTAATGAGTACTGGGGAATTGGGGAATTGATCCTGGGGTCATCAGGCTTTATAAGTAAGTACTTTTCTTCCTTCTTCTTCTTCTTCTTCTCCTTCTCCCTCTCCCTCTCTCTCTCCCTCTCCCTCCTCCTCCTCCTCCTCCTCTTCTTCTTCTTCTTTTTTTCCGAGGTAGGGTCTCACTCTGTCTCAGGCTGACCTGGACTTCACTATTGTAGTCTCAGGGTAGCCTCAAACTCACAGTGATCCTCCTACCTCTGCCTCCCGAGTGCTGGGATTAAAGATGTGCGCCACCATGCCCAGCTCCTCCTCCTCCTCCTCTTCCTCCTCTTCTTCCTCCTCCTCCTCTTCCTCTTCCTCCTCTTCCTCTTCTTCTCTTCTTCCTCCTCCTCCTCTTCCTCCTCTTCCTCCTCCTCCTTCTTCTTCTTTTTTTCAATGTAGGGTCTCACTCTAACCCAGGCTGACCTGAAATTCACTACGTAGTCTTAGGGTGGCCTTGAACTCATGGCAATCCTCCTACCTCTGCCTCCCAAGTGTTGGGATTAAAGGCATGTGTCACCATGCCCAGCATATAAGCAAGTATTTTTTGAGAGAGAGAGAGAGAGAGAGAGAGAGAGAGAGAGAGAATGGGCACGCCAGCAGCCTCTCAGCTGCTGTGAATGAACTCCAGACACATGAGCCCCCTTGTGGTCAAGTGTGGCATTGCGCCCTTGCGTCACTTTGCATCTGGCTCAACTTGGGACCTGGAGAATCGAATGGGTGTTCTTAGGCTTAGCAGGCAGGCACCTTAACTGCTAAGCCATCTCTCCAGCCCAAGCAAGTACTTTTAACTGCTGAGTTATCTCTCGGCTCAAGAATTCTTGACTTCCACCAACAAATGTGCTGATATAGGCTCAGATGAACCCACGTCTCAAGGGAGATGTCACTGGTCTGTGCCCTGTCTTGGCTGAGGTCACTGTACTCATCTGAGCCCAATCCAGGCAGTGGAGGACCCTAATTCAGAAGATGAGCACTTCCGTAGGTCTTTTCTGGAAGCAGGGTCTTGCTTCCCCATGTTGACTGCCTGATTGAGCTTTTCTGGGATCACTCCTGTCCTTGAACTGCCTCTCAGAACCTCTGAGGAATTTTTTTTTTTTTTTTTTTGAGGTAGGGTCTAGTTCTAGTCCAGGCTGACCTGGAATTCACTATGCAGTCTCAGGCTGGCCTCGAACTCACAGGGATCCTCCTACCTCAGCCTCTCCAGTGCTGGGATTAAAGGTGTGCATCACCACGCCCAGCCTCTGAGGAACTTTTTTGTCCAAGAAAACTTCCTGTACTGCTGGAAATGTTCTATCATCTTCACTGTCCAATATGGTTGTTGATACCCTCAAGTAGCTAGCACATATCTGAAGGGTTCAGAGAGGAGTTTTTCTTGTCAGTGAAAATGAGGACAAAATCTTCCCCACCTACATCACAGGGGTATCTAGAATAAACATTGCAAATGTGAAAGGGCTTCACTCAAAAAGGAATTTAGAAGCCAGGCGTGGTGGTGCACGCCTTTAATCCTAGCACGCTGGAGATAGGAGTAGGAGGATCTAAGTGAGTTCAAGGCCATCCTGAGACTACAGAGTGAATTCCAGGTCAGCTTGGGCTAGAATGAAACACTACTTTGCAAAACCAAAAAAACAAAAAACAAAACAAAACAAAAAACCCAACCCCCCCCAAAAAACCCCAAACAACAACAACAAAAAAAGGAATTTAGGAAGACAGCAGTGTGAACTATGTAGGCTTATACTTAGCGTTCTTTGATAATATTTCTGTAAGATGGACTTTTTTTTTTTATGAGAGAGAATCAGCATGTAGAACCTCAGCCACTGCAATCGAACTCCAGATGTGTGCACTACCTTGTGCACATGTGCAACATTGTGCACTTCCTTCACCTTGTGCACCTGGCTTACATGGAACCTGGAGAGTGGAACATGGCTTCTTAGGCTTCACAGGCAAGTGGCTTATTCCCCCCCCCCTTTTTTTGTATTTTCGAGGTAGGGTCTCACTCTAGCCCATGCTGACCTGGAACTCATACTGTAGTAATCCCTCACTGCAATCCTCCTACCTCTGCCTGCTGAGTGCTGGGATTAAAGACATGTGCCACCATGCCTAGCTTCTCCATTCCTTTTTTAAAAAAAATTATTTATTTATTTATTTATTTGAGAGAGGGGGGGGAAGAGGCAGAGAGAAAGAGAGAATGGGCACATCAGGGCCTCTAGCCAGTACATCTGGCTTAGGTGGGAGCTGGGAAATTGAACTGGGGTCCTTAGGCTTCCCAGGCATGCACCTTAACTGCTAAGCCATTTCCCTAGCCCCATCCCTTAAAATTTTTTTTTCATTTATTTTTTGGCTGTTTTGATCTATTTTATTTTTTTATTTATTTGAGAATGACAGAGAGAGAGAAAGAGGCAGATAGAGACAGAATGGGTGCGCCAGGGCCTCCAGTCACTGCAAATGAACTCCAGATGCATGTGCCACTTTGTGCATCTGGCTTACGTGGTTACTGGAGAATTGAGCCTTGAACCGTGGTCCTTTGGCTTCACAGGCAAGCACTTAACTGCTAAGCCATCTCTCCAGCTCATGTTTTGATCTATTTTTATTTCTTTGTGTGTGTGCGCATGTGCATGTGGAGGCCAGAATGTCATCCGCATGAACACCAACTGTCTTCTTTCAGATAGCATCTCTCATTGGTCTGCAGCCTACTGATTAGGCTAGACTAGCTAGCCAGTGAGTGCCAGAGATCCTCCTGTCTCTACCTTCCAGCACTAGGATTACATGTACCTGCCACCATGCCTGGCATTTTATATGGGTCCTGGGGATTGAACTCAGATCCTTATGCTTGCAAAGCAAGTGTCTCACTGTCACAGCTATCTCCCCAGCCGTCCGTTTACAGTTCTGTGTCTCTTATTTGAGGGTATGAAATCAGCAGGACTGTTTCACAGCTGCATTTCCACAGTCAAAGGCTGGGATATAGCTTGGCGCTCACATTCACATTAATGATAACTCTTAGAGCCCAGGGGCTGGGAAGATGGCTCAGCAGTTAAAAGTGCTTGCTGCCAGGCGTGGTGGCACATGCCTTTATTAATCCCAGCACTCGGGAGGTAGAGGTAGAAAGATTGCCATGAGTTTGAGGCCATCCTGAGACTACATAGTGAATTCCAGATCAGCCTGAGATAGAGTGAGACCCTACTTCAAAAAACCAAAACAAAACCAAAACAGACAAAAAAAAAAAAAAAAGTGCT